>JAWWEN010000038.1:1569227-1580656 GCA_035582955.1 Sycophila texana
CTAGCGCCTAGAAATTTTCATGCGACGTTGCAAATTTTTAAATTGTTCTTCGAGTTTCAATTCGAGGCGAGTGTACACCAACCCTGAAAATATTTCAAGGCTTATAAAGAATATTTAGGAAATTTTGAAAACAACGTTTACAATAAATTTTTAGGAAAAATTGATTTTCAACTTTGATTTCAGCGTATCGACTTTCAACCAGGATTTGCCGCTGATGGGTAAATATTTTACTCCGCGCGTCCGATAAATATTGAATTTGGCGATTTCGGAAAAAATGGACGTGGTTGGGGGTTGCGCGGATGGGTCGATGGATGTATACACAAGGGAAAAAGATTTTTCGTAATTCGACCGAGGCATTTGGACTGCGGTTTGTTATTTTTGTCAGCGCAGTTTTTGTTACAACTCGTGTACGCGAAGAAAGTCGCTTTGCTATATAAACGTGAGTCACATACAACCGTTATGGCGTATTACGGATTTCTCATGTGAATCATATATACCAAACGGAACGCGAATTGCATAAGAATGGCAAAGGAATCAGCAACACTTCCATATGAAACTAGGGTCACATGCAATATCGAAACTCGGCTCGCGTCTGCGATAAACTCGTGTCCGCGGAGCCGTGTAACTTCGGGCATCTGAAATATTCACCGGGTGCATCAGCCACAAAGCGATGTAGTAGAAAATCACTTTTCACCGAGCTTCATACGTATAGGCTGGTCTTCCTATAAATTGAAAGAGCACACAGGGCGCAGTTTATATTTATTTATTGAAGTAAAAAACAGGATTGGAAACTACTAGTGAAATTCCTAATTGCATTTTTAAATGATACCAAATTATCGCTCGTTTTTTGACAGAATATTCATTAAATAAATACTCATGTAAATAAATTAACAGTGGGCTTAGCCCTCGTAAATTTAGTCCGGGATATAGATGCGTCGACGGGGAAAACGGCGCGACTGACCCACTTCCGCATTTCGCGAATTATCCCAACTATGTAAGGCTTCGATTGAAGCTGAGGATCGTTAAGAACACCCTTTTCATAGTTGGAGTCGCTTAATTAGCGAGGCGTTCTGCCGCTATGCTCGCGTCGAACAAGAAGTCTCTTTAAAAACAAAGAGCCGCGGCGATCCACTTTGATTCCCTTTGTCTGCGATTGATTTGCGAAAAAAAAGAAAGATGAGGAAAGGAGGAGAATGAATGCATCCCGAACGCCGCCGGTAATGAAAGTTCATTGTACCTCGTTAATGAAGATTTTTTTACAGCTAATGTCCGCCTCATCTGGATGTGAAATCATAGGAATAATTTTCTTTTTGCCGCGGCGTCGCTTTGTAAGCGACGATATCAGCTTTATCGGGTAATTCCTTCCAGCCGTGATCGTTTGAGCCTTGTATTTGCATTTTTCCTTTGGCTTTGATAAATGGAAATGCTTTATCACTAATTACGTAAATTTATGCGATAACCGAGGGCTCAATCAGCACCTCTGTATAGAACAGTATATAAAATATTAATGAATCTGTTGGTTTTTTAAACGTTTTGCAATACTTAAAATGATAATATAAATTTTGAAACTATTAAGCAGCTTTTCGCTGAAGAACTTTTCGACATTTAATCCTCTCAACATTTTCATTAAAATAATTCATTTAATTAGCTATTATACAAAGTACATTGAACATCGATTCTGCGAAGACAAACAGCCTGAAAAATTCAATCGATGTAGACAAGGACGTAATCTGCAATCCGAGCGCGCAATTCCCAAGTGACTTGAAAAAGAAACAAATTATTTCCATCCCCCAGAATAAAAGAAGGAAGAGCCGCGTCTTGGGAGGGTCCCACGGGTCGTTTGCGTACGAAATCAAAATATAAAAATAAAAAGCTAGCGCGGAAACAGAGAAAGGCATACCGAAGCCGGAGGGATATAGGAATCAGCCCGGCGCATGATTAGAGGCGTCGCCGGCTCGGTTCAACAGGTCGAGTTCGGCATTCCTAGTGCCGCTCGCGCTCGGCGCGGAAGATCGAGGCTCGAGATCCGCGGCCCCACTGACCGACATTCCCCTCCCCACCTTTCCATTCTTCGAGCGGGTCCTCCTTCACCGGATGCCCGAGTGCGTATGCGGATGCTTTTCGCCGGATCGCCGAGTCAACGATCCGATTATTCCGCCGGCGCTTGCCTCGTCGGCTCGCGACCGAGTGCCTGATGGCGCCTCCCACCCCGCCTTCTCTTTCTCGCCTTTTTTTATATGTATATATATATATACCTCCTCGCGCTCGAGCACCGCCACCGCGACTTCTATCCTTTCTTTTTCACTGAGCGCGCGGCCCGATAGCGGAACCGGAGCTCCGCGCGCGCGTCACCGAGCTTTCTTCGCTTCCCGGTTTATACGCTTATCTGCTTGCCGATTGTTGCACTGCCTACCGCGGCCTGCACTGCCTCTTTTCTCTAATTAGCCTTTCGACTATAAATTAATATCGTTCGCAAAAATTGTCATATAGTTCTTTTAATGTTTTAATTTTTTTTTACAATTTTTTACCTCATATAACATTTCATCTATTAGCTCCGTATTTTCGTTCCTTTACCATTGATTTTTAATCTTCGTTCATTGAATTATTAAATAAATGAAAAAATAAATAAATATTCGTGTGTAGCGAGAGAAAATATATTTCAGAACAGTATATTTTATTTTATTTTGGATAATCTGCACAGCCCTCAATTAATCTTATAAAATGATACGTGATATTTCAGTGTTAAATTTAATAAAATTTTATTATGGGCTTACTACTAAGGCAAATAACGTTAAAATAAGCGGATAAACAAAATTTCACTAAAAGGGTATTTAAACAGCTACTCGTCTCAGAAGCCGATAAACGCGGCTAATTGGGGTGGTCATCGTGCTTCATGATTGGCTTACAAATATCGGTCTATTAGAGCAGCTTCTGCGGGATCACAAGAATATTAGGATCCTCCGCCGGCAAATTTGGCTTACAGCTATGCAGATTAAAGTAACTATAGAGTACTCCTCTCTAAAAGTTGAGGAAAGTTTTTTCCTTTTCCCAGTCTACCCCGCCGTCCTCCTTTTCCTTCTAGTAAAAATAAAATTCTTCTTTTCGAAAATTATTTCAGCAAGATAATTAAGGTAACAGCTGGAGCATCTGAAATTTACTAAAATACCCAAGCTAATTGGCTTCTCATCGACTATGTATAGGAAAACACAGAGGCGTTACTGCGGTTAATGAGTTACACAGTTTCGATGCAGCGCAGATGTTGGTAACCACTTTGCCGATATGCAGGTGTTTCATTGCATTATGAAGTTTGCTGATTAACTCAGTTTACTTGGCTCGCTTAAAAAAGTTCATCTCGCTGCTTTGCAATTTACTTATAAAAAAAAAAATGAAATTCACCTTCCTGTTGTAAAAAAACTGTTGATTCAAGATGAAATATAATTAATCAATCCGAAGGAATTTACGTGTACTAATTAATTTCCCTTCCTCGTTAACGATCAAGTATTAAAAGAAAACTCACCTTTATCGATTAATAATGACTTTTTCTATCGTTAAAATGAAAAAGAAAAAAGCCTTTTTCTTTATTTCATCATTATCTTCGTTATCAATCTTTATTTTCGTTTTCCAAGTAATATACAGCAAATCTAGCAGTGTTCGGAAGACGAGCGAGAGAAAAAAAACGATCGTATAACGAGGGGGCTTAGCATGCCAAATTCGAGGCCGAAATGGATGAAAAATAAATGAAAGCACCACTCGGCATACACTCGAGCATTAATTTTAATTTGCGATAGACCTTACAAAAGCCATAGAAAAGCATTCAATTATCAAAGTGGTCGTTACGAGTAAACCTTCTCTCTAAATATAAAAGAGTGAATAGCAATGTGAAAAAGTGAATACTCACTTTTTGTACCTTGTACTTATAAGTCGTTCACTCTTCCGGATAAGTGGACGGCTTATAACGTTAAAGAGTGAAATTTCACTCTTTTTTATTTAGAGAGTTCGCGAATCATCCACTTTAAAGGAAAAAAAACTCGGATTTGATTAAAAGGCTCGGCGTGATAAATAACGTGAAAAATTAATTCACTTCGGCTGGATGGTGGTGCTATCGGACGAGCTTGGTAAACCGCGCGAGCCAACTAATTAGGCGCCACGCACACGACCAAAAAGGGGGAGCGAAGAAACGGCCAGAGCGAGGAGAAGCCCGGACAAAAGGCCCGGGCGAACGATGAGCTCTATGGGGGTTGGACCCGCGGACGCCTGCGAGAAAATATATCCCGGCGAATTAGACAAAGCCGGTTAACGAGGCGAGAGGCTCGACGGGACACGCCGACTAATCCAATTAGAATCGAAAAGAGGCGAGCCCGGCGGGCCGATCGATAAACAATAATTCGTCCCCGCGCGCAGATTCGCCGCTCGCTCGACCCCGAGGAAAAGTAATTACCGGTTAATCGCCGACGGGGCCGAGGTGCCGGGGCGCGCTTACGTCGAAAATTTCACGGCGAGCGGACAGGACCTGCCCTTCCCCGGAAGTCCCCGCCGAATTGCCGGAAGCCCGAGTCCTCGCGATTGCCCCCCGACTCCTCTGCATGCACCGAGGCCTCCGGCTTTACGGCAGCCGTTCTAGCCGGTGCTCTTGTCTTTTATGCGCCTAACGGTAAACTTCTCATCCGCATTGTAGACGGCATGTACGAGCGACCTCTCGGCCAGCTGCAGCGGGAATGTGCCGCGGCCGGCTTGTATTACACGGACCGAGCGACGGGTTATAACGCGCCGAGGAGAAAGACCATTGGCCGGCTCAACGAGCGAAAAATTTCAAATTCTCGCTCGCCGGGCCAAAGCCCGGTTAAACGATCGCTCCTGGGGATACGTACGGCGTCGAGATGGGGAATGACCCCCTCGACTTTTAGGAGACGACCGAACCGTTTCCTAAACTCCTCTGTATAAGCCGCCTCCCGCGCGTGATCGATGCATTTGGACTTTTTTTTTTTATTTTTATATACGTAGCTTTTTATTTTAATGGCGGCTTATCTTTTCTGCGGATAGACTTTTTTGCCAGTCGAGCGCGAAAGACTACGTCTTTTATCTGGAATTGAATCGGCTGAGAACGGGACACTCAGGGAAGTGATTTTCTGTTTTTTTTTAATAAAAATTTTATTTTGAACGGAAATTTTATTCGCATACTTGGATTATTTTAAATTTTTCGTTATTTTTAAAAATGAAAGGAATTTTTATATCAATATTCCAAGCATTTTTTCGTTTTTCATTATTTTGAAACTTTTTATCTTTTCATTTTCTTACTGGTTGCACTAATTTTCCAGGTATTCCTTTATGCCCTCCGCTCTTTCTCTGTCTTACATTTTTTTAATTTAAACTAAGCCGCACCAAAACCTATTTTTTGCAATAAAATGTATATTTAAAATGGAATATATATTACACTTTTGCTGCAACGTCAAAGAATGAATTAGAATACAAATATACAAGTTCTAATTTTTCATAATTTACATTTCTCTTCTTCGACAAAATCGCATCTGCATTTAAACTACGTATACGTGCTTGAGGTAAACCGCTTGAAATGAATTGCGTCTCTACGACGGCATTCGTTCATAGAACTACAATTTTTTTTATAAAAAACTCATTCTCATTACAGTAGAATTTCTTTTTACTCGATTTAAAGACAAAAACTTATTTATTAATATAAAGTACGTTTAAGCCCAGAGAGAAAAGCGCGCAATATTCATGCAGCAGCTTATTAGATATTTGCCAAAAACAATTTAAAAAAAGAATCGTTGATTAAAACGCACGAAGAGCAACCACACTGTATAATTAAATAGTAAATCATGCGAGGTTAAATCGTATAACTTTATTCATTCGAGAGGGTCCCTCATCTGTGTATCCGGGATTCGTCTATATACGAGGGCAAGCATTTAGGCTACATAAGCGCTCCAACTTTGTCTTACATTGAAATTTCGCCGAGGACAGCATTCATATAAATTGTCCGCTTTATTACGCGAAAGCTGCCGCGCCACGTGTACAGTTTGAGAGAACGGCGCGTTTTGACGCGGGCGAAAGAGAGAGACAGAGACAGAGAGAGGGTCAGAGTCACCGCGAGGGGAGTTTCTGGCGCGTGTTTCGGAGCTACACTGTGTCTAGCTTTTTCGCGAACTGGAGCAGCCGGAAACACGCTCACTGCGCCGTCTCTCCCGTCCCCCAAGAATAATATGCATTGTTCTCACTTTTCGAACGCAGCATTAATGCGAGCAGCGCGCCACCTCATATTCATATTATTCCCGGCCGTAAGAGCGCGACGGATGAACGTCCGCGAAAAGAAAATCTCTTCACTGACAAAAGGCATCGGAACTTCCGCCGAGCCGTTACGCGTATCCCCATAGTAACGAAGTGCAAATCCGAGATTTAAAAAAAATAGAAGAGAAGAAAAAAAAAAGCGCGCTGCGAAGGGTATATGATATGACGCTTCGGCGCGTCGCACTTTGCATTGCGAACGCTATGCTGAGAGGCTCCGGCGAAAGAGACGTGCCCGGCCGACTTAAAAAAATTGCTTCGGCGACGAAAGTGTCACGCGATTATATTATCGCGAGGATTTTCGGTGAGTGACACTGCGCGCGCGGCGGAGGCTGCAGAGGCAGGAGACGACTGCTCCTCTGCCAACGGCGTCACGTAGGAGAGCGCCGCGACGCCCCGGACATTAATCATGACGAGAAATCGCGCGAATGCATGTAAATTGTAAACACACGCCGTCCGCCCGGGAAAACCTATAACGCTACGTCAGCCGGCGTGATTAAGCGAGGCGAAACTTTAATGGATCGCCGGTGATGCGCGGAATTCCCGGGGGCGCCCGCGGCTAAGTCGCGAAAAGTCGCCGGGATGACGAATAAATTATGCAGGACGCCGATTGGGGGGTATACGCCGTCCCGACGTTTTGGCCGCGTCGAGGGCGCTCGGGACGAGTGTCCGGCTAGAAATTCTTTGGGTTAAACGAGGAGCACCTTTTTTTTGCTCTTTGACGGGCTTTAGTAGACCGGCAGGAATCTCGAATAAATAGGTTCTGAAAGACGCGTCGGTAGAATTTCGGAGTCACGAAAATGTACTTTAAATTACATCAGAAATTAAAAAAATGGAATTAAACTATAAATAGACACTCAGATCGAAGTATAATATTTACCTAATAGAAAATCAACAAATAATTCTTCAAATTAGCATGATAAAAGATACTTTTCAAACATCATTCGCATAAATTGAAAGGCAAAAAAAAACGTACTTAATTGCCTTGCAGCAACTAAAATAGTATTTTAGCGCGTTATATTGAAAAGAAAAAAAGAGCGAGAACGGATCGAGACACAGAGCCGGAGCATAAACAGTCGAGATCCGACAAAGCGGAGGATAATTAGCTCGGATCCCCTTCGCGTCCTCCGCTATCCCATTGATCTCTCGCGCGTTGTAGTGCAGGCGTCGAGCTCGACTCTCATTGGTATTGGCGGCGGGCACCGGCCCATTATATCTCGCCTTCTTGTTCACGTTTTCGTCACAGCGGCCGCATAGACGCAGCGGCTCTCATGCTTATTATGTTAATGAGCCGCAGGGCCGACGCGACCTTCGACTTTCTCCCGGCGGTTTCCACGCTCTGGGCAATCGAGATCCTCGGCCGCTTCGATTGAATTCGCCGGGGGTGGCGGGAGGAAGTACAGCCTCTCCCCCGGCAGTTGACTTAGCTTCCTCGATTTGCGAATTAGGGGAGTAGAGGAAGCGCTCGCTGAGAGTCGATCGACGGCGGGGGCGTATCGACGCGTTTTCGAAGCAGCTGCTTTCTAAATTTGATCCAGTGAAAGTTCCGTTAATTTGAATAGCTGCACTGTAAATCAGTGAATTTTCAATTAAAAATTAGCGAAATTTCACTAATTTACAGTGATAATCGTGCGATTATTAATGTTGGTGGAATTTTTGACTGGATAAAATTTAGAGAGTGCGTCGCAGTCGATACGGCCCTGGCCGTTGTGAGAGCCTCTGTTTGAACACCTGAATACTTAATAAACGGATAAAATGAGCATTAATAATGACGCTCTGCATTTAATCTACATTTTTCCGATGACAAACACCTCTAGTCGGAGAAGACGCCTCTAGGCGAGCACATGGAGCCTGAGGTGCACAGCAAATTTTTCAGTACCTTTTCGTGCTCGATTGATCGCCTCTTTTTATACAAGTCGTTTAGTCGTATGCTCGAGGAACTGCCCCACGGAGCATGGACCGTAAACCCAAAGAGTATCAGAATTCGAGTAAAGCCGAGGTAATGTGGAAAAAGTGAGACATCTGTGAATGAGCGCTTTGAATGCACGCGAATATTTTTTTTCTCAAACAAAAGAAGTGCCGGCGACAATAGAATTTTTTTTTTTTTAATATTCTAAAAATATTTTTCCGAAACGTTGTTTTTTTTTTCTTTTTAATTTTTGCCAACATATGGAAAGTCGAGCGCTCGAGAAATAAAGAATCGTGACTCGCGCTGTTGTCAAGGAAAAAAATATTGCGAGTCCCATTGTCCAAAGTAAACTCGCGATAAAGTAAATAGACGTATAAAAAAACGATTATTTGCAAGTTAAAACGTAGTTAACGAGTGCTAAGTCAAGGAACGAAGTAATGAATCCCATCCTGACGTCTCATTTTAGTCCGATAATGAAAGTAACGAGGAACGCTACCCTCAATCGCCAGTAATATTGGATCTTGATGAGAATTCCAAGCAACAGCAGCAGCGACATCAACTCCAGGAAGCCGACTATAACCCAAGAAGTAACTTAAACAATCCTGCGCAACACACTTCAGGTTCGTGCTCGGTATTTGCATTAATCTTGAACTGAACTTTCAATTTTGTTTGTAACGCTGCTGCAATATTAAACTTTCAATTGACGAAACTTCATTCTGCTTCTAAATTATATAAAAGTATCATTTTTTATTTCTACACTGAAAAAAAGTAAAAAATCGAAATCGATGTTTAGTTGTTTCAATTAATATTTGATTGAAACAAATAAATTTTGGTTGAAACAAGTAAATATTAATTAAAGCAAGTAATGGTTAATAGTGATTAGTAAACTTTTTTCTCAGTGTATGTAAAGGTATAATAGTTTATTTTCCAACGCTTTATTTATAATAGGTAATATAAAATGCATAAAATGCGATGGATTTAAATAAAAATTTTCAATGTGTATTACTTTCGTTATGTTTTTACGCACACTAAATAATTGTCATCTATACTTTTAAGTATATGCAAAAGTCTAAAGACACGATGATTTTAATTTTAATTGTACCGCAGAAAAGTTACGATTATAAGACTATGATTTCTTTATTTTTCGCCATTAAAAGATTTTTTTTTTTTTTTTACACAATGGCAAAAAATTTACAAGCCATTTAAAAGTCTTAAACGAGCGGATGCATAAAAAACTACAGAGAAAAAAAATCTTTATGCCGAATTTGTACTGATAATAAAAAAAAAGGCGAAGAGCATTCACTTAAGATCGGACGGAATATTGCAGAGACTAGCCAGGAGCTTGCGATTCGGCAGAATTTGAGAAAGCGATGGCAGGACGCAGCGGCATTCGATCAGCGCTCGCATCAGGCCAGCGTGGAGGCCCTGGTGACTCGAGTGCCAGAGCCAGAAATGGTCGGATCGCAATCGCATTTGGAGACACTGCACGAGACCAGTATAAAGCCCGCGCAGCGCGGGCCCTCGCAGACCGAGAAAGGTGGGTATAAAGCTCGAGAACTTCTCGACCTACACATCAGTCTATCAGCTGCACACACCACTTGCATATCTCCTCCGTCTCCCTTCGACTCGGATTCAGCTTTACATTTCTCTGCGAGTAATGCGCGCTATTAATATCCTAAGCAAATATTTTTTCGTACTGTACACTCGACTCGAGTTGATTCTCGAAGAACAATTTAAAAATTTGCAAAGTCGCATGAAAATTTCTAAGTGCTAGACAAGGATGTATAGTTTTGTCATCTACTCTGTCTAGCGCCTAGAAATTTTCATGCGACGTTGCAAATTTTTAAATTGTTCTTCGAGAATCAACTCGAGCCGAGGGTACAACCCTACGAGAAAAGACTCGCATGATTCTCATTATACCTTCCTACAAAATGTTTTCACTAATTCAATTTTGTATAGTATAGATTTCTCGACTCGGATTCAGCTTTCACTGTTCCGCAAGTAGCACAAACATTTATTATTCGAAACTGTTCGTAAGTATACGTTACAAATGACTGAAAAAATTGCACAGACATCGGCACGTTGAACCCGAGGTATTCGCTAACTGATTTGCGGACAGCTCTGCTGGGTCTTGCGCAGCTGCCGGAGCAGTCGCCGCCTATACTCCTTGTCCATGAGCTCCCTCGAGAGCTCGTCGACGCAGGCCACATCCAGCCGCTCGTCCCTCATGGTGAATGTGCGTCGCCTGACGTGGAACCTCCTGCCGCGGTAGTCCTCCCTGTCGCTCTCCTTAAAAAACAGCAGGCCGACGTTGCGCTGTCCCAGGTCGTGGGGCACCTTCTTCAGCTCGAATCGCCGGGGCCGCTCGGGGGGGCTCTTGGGTCGCCGGCCGAGCCCCAAGAAGGCGATCAGACTGGCGAAGGCGCGCTTCAGGCTCCAGCGGCGCGGCCGCCGGGCGCTCCTCTCCTCCTCCTCCTCCTCCATCTCGATGCGCAGCATGTCGGGCGGCTGGTAGAAGGGCTCGCAGTGCGAGCTCCGCGACAGCAGCGAGGGGGCGGCTGTCGCCGAGGAGACGAACGAGAACACCGGGGAGAGTATCCTCGCGGATCTGGCGACCGACGGCAGCGGCGGGGCCGGCTGCCGATCCACTTGGGTATGGCAGTCACGTCTCCAGGTCCTCGGGGGCGCGGCCTCCTCGCAACAACTCACCGTGGCCAGCTCCACCGAGGGCTGACCTACGGCCAGGCGCTCGCGTCGGTAGCACGGCTTGTTCGCAGCAGCCAGCACGCGGCGGCACAGCATCGTCCTGCGGCTGAAGCACGGGGGCGAGCGGAAGTACTGGATGTCGTTCAGAGCCGTACCTTCGGTCGTTATCGAATGGACGAGTTAGAACTTCGAGGCTTATCTTTAGGGAGCTCCGACCCGCCGAATGTCGATCCGAATTTCTTTATATGTGCTTTTGCTTGCGTAAGCTACTACGTGCCATAAAAAAAGTTGCTGGGATTTCATTTTTTCTTTTTTCTTATCGACGGGAGAAGAATATGCACTCTCTCTCTCTCTCTCTCTCCCTCGTAATTTACAAGAATTATTCACGTGCGATAGTGAACGTACCATAGCTTCATACTAGCAAGGAAAGGTACCCAACTCGAACTCACCGATTTTGATGATTTTTATATATGTTGTAGAACATAAAAAAATAAAATTTACGTATTTTTTTTATCGG
>JAWWEN010000038.1:1580756-1636918 GCA_035582955.1 Sycophila texana
TCGAGAGATAAATATTGTCATTATAGCCTAAAAATCTCTTATACCGAGGCGCGCGTAGCGCGCTCAATCCAACTAGTTTAAAAAAATATACACGACTCACGTAATAAATGACTGCAAGCTTTAAGTAGTACAAGCCGGATCCCGTCAGACATTGCCCAACACTTCATAGCTACAGATATCATTATTAATAATAATAATTTGTTATTATTATTTAGTGCAGAGAATTAATAAAATTTGAAATAGAAAAAATAATTTTCTTTCAGATTACAAAAAGTCAGCTTGCGATCGTGAGCGCACGCGTATGCGCGACATGAACCGGGCGTTCGAGCTGCTGCGCTCTAAGCTGCCGATCTGCAAACCTCCGGGAAAAAAGCTCTCGAAGATCGAGTCGCTTCGGCACGCGATCACCTACATCAGGCACCTGCAGAGCCTACTGGAGCCGCAGTACGGATACGGTGCGCCGAGCACCGCGGCCGAGCGGCAGCAGCCGTCGGGGCCGCCGAGCGCCCTACAGCCTCCGCCACCCCCGGCTGCAGCCTACTTTGCCGCCGGCCCGTACGAACGGTCCCCTCGGTGGGACGCGTACGCCTACTACCGCTACGACTACCACTCGGCGTTCGAGCTGCCGGCCATGCAGCCGCCCCCGCACCCGCACCCGAGGACTCTGTTCGGCATCGAGCACGAGCAACAGCAGTACGCGTACGACGCGAGGCCGTAGGCTCGAGCAATTGCGCCTCGCGTTGTAAATCACGCTCGACGCCGCGCGATTATCACAGATCGCTGCACTTTGGGCTCGCTCGAGAACCGTCGGCTGCGGGATTTACGAGGGGGATGAATATGAGCACTGTGATGCTCTTTTTTAGTTTACATTTGTTCTTTACGTTAACAAATTTTATATCAAGGCGCTTTAATGTTTCGCGAGATTTCTTACAGGATCCTTTTGACGATTTATTTTGAAATGATTCTGTATATATCGGCTTTTGTTGTTTTTCAAGTCGTTACGAATGCGAAGAATATGGCTAAAATGAAGAGCGAACATTTTATCTGAACTTGCGTGTATTTGTACAATAAAGTCGTTTTACAAATTGGCATTCGCTTATGACTAATTGTTAATTTTTATAAACAAAAAGTAATGTATATTGTAGTTTATCGATAGAAAGCATTTCGAATTCTACTGCATGTTAGAATATAACGTCACTTGTTTAGTCATTGTCTTAATAAATTACTATTTTTAGTCTATTTCGACATTATTAAACAATATTTTAATAGTGTAAAAAGAATGTACACATTCTTATTCTCAAAAATCTTATTTACATTCCCCAAAATAATCTCAATGAATAAGTTACAAAAGTTTGTATACACAAATAGAACATTTTTCAACCACCTTATATTAAATAACAATGCTATTTTGAACTACTGGTGTGATATTGGGCGGAACGGTCGTTGGATAAATATGTACAGGTAAATCCCAAACCATTGTTTCGACTTCTACAGTTGCTGGTGCATGCCACTCGACAGTTTCCTCATTTGGGAATTCTATTGGCTTCACTGCAGTTACAAATTCAAAGTGCAGCCTCCATTTTAATGTCACCAAATCCGTGCTAAAATCTGGTGTTATATGAAAAGGTATTGGTAACATTAAGTGTGTATATAAATAACCAATGACAGTTTCATGATGCTTATTATAACTGTTTAACGTAGGAGTGGGTTTGCCCTTTCTATACTCCTCAGCTACATGCTCTTCAGACTGCAGAGTCACAGAAATTTGCGTGCATGAAACAGTTGCATTTGAAAAATCAAAAGTTCCAACAATATCTTCACCAAGTTTATAGGAATGTTTGAAAAGGCAAAATCTTACAACTTTACCTCGTGCATTTGTAATGTTATAAAAATTTGGACTTCTTCTTGCTGTTATACTCTGTTTAAATAAATATGTTCTAAATTAATAGTAATTCAAATTTGTTTATTTCATGTTTATGAAAATAATAAATTACTTGAAGTGTCTGTAATGCTGTTTCCAATGGTGTCTCCTTTTGAGTTTCCAAAAATGGATTATTTGGAGTTAACTCAACACTGTCGTTACAAGCAGCTCCTTCAGGTAACTCTGCAATCATTTATTCAATATCTGTTTATTATATTTATTCTCAGGAGAAAATTTAAAATATTGACTTATCATTGTATAAAAACCTTTTAAAGATAAAACTCGGAAAGGTATTTTCAATAATTTAGTTGGTGAATTGACACGCTGAGCTCCAATTGTTATCTTGTATGTATACTTTGCAGCTTGTCCTCGGTAAGAAGGAGGTGAATTATTGGGAATAGTCTCTTTGTAAATAACTAACCAAAAATAACTAATCACAAATCAAAGAAATAATTTAAATACAATATAAATAAAAAAACTTACAAGATTTACTTTCTCCAGGTAAAAGTTTCAAATCACAAAATAAAATTTTAGGTTTAGTATTTATGATTGCATATCCTTTTTCTTGTGAAGTTGGTGCAAAAGAAGTATCTGAGAGCAGGATATTAAAAAACAGAATTAAAGAATAAAATATATTTTTTTACATTTAAAACTTACCAGCATTAGAAACTGATGGTTTAGAATCTAGTTTTAACTTGTCACCAATTATAAATTTTTCATTTACAGCGCATTGACAATGAATTTGTGCACTAGCCCATGCAAGACTTTCGTGCATATCACTGGAAAAAAAAAAACGAGTAAGACATCATCAAAATTGATTAAATATAATTATATTTAGAACACAAACCTGTTACTTTGAGCTGTTTCAAGAACCGGATTAACAGGACAACTAAAGGTAATCATGCATTCAATCTCTTCACTAGTGAAAAAAGTAGAACCATTCAACAGCTTTGCTGTGATATCAATCATTTTGATAAAAATGTACAAATAAAGAAATTAAAATTTATCCTGAAATTTTTATTTCTCATAACCTCATAATCTTTAAACTGAAAACTTTATTTAGACGAAAAATGTTGAGCAAAATTTATGTTAAAATTTGTAATGAAATAATTATTATCCAGCAGTTGTTTATACCTGTTTCTCATCTAATTATAGAGGCTTTATAATATTTTAAACTCCAAAACATTCAGCCGTTTTATGTATTATATTAGTCTTTCTGCTCCTTATTTGTTCTTTCTCTTTGCCTTCTCTATATATAATTCTCTTCACGAAAATCTTTGGCATGATGATTTGATGATGTTAACATATAATGGAGGACACGAAAACGAAAACCGCGTGGCGCCACCAATGTATAACACCAGCGTATAACATAACCTAAACTCTCCAATAAGCTCTTCGCGTATACGCGGTTAAAACTCGTTTTACTGTGTTAGTTTTCGTTGCATTGTTTTTTCTAAATTATAGCGTCCATAATTAATTGCAAAGGTTTTTCTTATTAATTTTGACGTAATTTATCTCCTGTAAGCCAATTTTATGTATTCACAGGTAACCACTTTAGAGATAATTCTTTACAACCATATGTAATTTCTATATAACAAACGCCACATATTTTTCATTAAGGTATTTCACGTAACGACATATTTTTTTATTAACTTTTATATAAAAAAAAACAAATGTCCTGACCATCTCGTTATTAAAAAAAAGTTGCGAAAGAAATATTTGGCGTTAAATTTAAAAATATCGTTTACATTTTTAATTGTTTTTATAACCTAGGACGAAATTCCACCAATAGTAGGCTATGTCATTCCAAAACTTAAATATGCAATAAGAAATTCTGACAGACTAGGTCTACGCATCGTAGGTGATGGCTTTATTCATGTTGAAGATCTTTTAAAAACGAATGTACTTGAAGGCTATACAGCGGAAAATATCTCGCGTGCTGTTGAGCATGATGGAAAAAAACATTTTATGTTAGAAAAAATTAAGAATAAATTGATGATTAAACCTAATAACTATGGTATACCCATAAATGATACTTTAAGTTTAAAACTCTTGACTGACAATTCCTTTGAAATTGTACATGGGACTTACATGGTACATTATGAAAAAATCAAAGACAAAGGACTATCTCGAATGAGAAGAGATCACATTCATTTTGCTAAGGGAATACAGTTTATTTCCGGATTAAGAAGAGATGCTGAAATATTTATTTATATTGACTTTCGTAAAGCACTCTTTGATGGATTGATGTTTTACGAATCAGAAAATAATACCATAATATCTCCTGGAAATATTTCTGGTTATATTGAACCAAAGTATTTTCTAAAAGTTGTTGATAAAGAAGGTCAGACTTTATAGACAACAGAGGCAAGTTAAAATCTTTTACAAATAATATATTTTTTATATTGGTGATAATCATTTTTCGTATTTTAGGTGTTTCAGTTATTTTATAAGTTAAAACCAATTTTAAAATGACAAAAAATTGTGAAGTTTGCAAACGCGAATTTCAAGATGATTATTCCTTTAATTCACATTTGCAAGGAAAGCAACATATAAAAAATGCTGAAATAGCACTAGAACAGCAATCAAGAAAACAAAGATCAATTTTTGTTTCACCTGTTCCTTATTTTCTAGCATCAACTAAGCTTATACATTTTTTTTCACAGTTTGGTGAAATTGATTATTATCGATTTGGTCCTAATCATTTAATTATTGAATATTTACACAAGTAAGTTATCTTGGATTAATTAATTATTAACTTTAATTATATTTAATTATATTTAACTTCTTACATATTTTTCAGAGAACCTGTTCAATATTTATTATCAAAACCAATCTTCTACAGTGGAGTAAAATTAAATATTCAACCCAGAATCATTCACGATAATAGAGGTATGAAATTAAATGATTTTTTTATATCATAATAGTTAATAAATTATCTTTTATTTTTTAGTGATACGTAAAAAAAACTCTGACAAGGTACCAGATACTATCAATAACACACAAGATTTAATTTACGACAATGTAAAATCAATCTTTGAAGTTGAGTCAACGTTTAATGAGCAATTGCAAGCATTTCTTGACAGAGTATCTATCAGTGCTGTCGAAATTGAAACTTATTATGAGCCCACATGTAGAACTCTAGAAGAGATCTTCAAAAATGTTTATCCTATGTGTAAAACATACAGATTTGGTTCAACAGTTTCTGGATTGGGATTTAAACATTGTGATTTAGATATTTATGTTGATACAGGTAATTAATTTTGAAATAAAAATGAATATTTAAAAATTTAAAAATGAATTTTCAACTATTTAACGACATTTATTTAACTTTTAGGTTTTCAAATCGTTCAAGAAAACAGCCCTGATAATCCACCTAGATCTAAAACTACAAGAACAGTATTTTCAGAAGTAAAACGAATTCTCTACGGCAGACCAACTTTATTTTCAAAAATTGTACCTATTCCAAAAGCAAAAACTCCAATAATCAGATTTACTTATGTTCCAACAGAGATATCCTGTGATATTTCGTTTAAAAATAGTTTGGCTGTACATAACAGCCTACTAATGAAATTTTATTTTTCAATGAACCCAACATTTAAACCAGCAATGATTGTTATAAAGTACTGGTTATCAAATTATGAACTAAAAAGTGGTGACAAAATGTCAAAATATGCATTATCATTGTTATTTATATTTTATCTTCAACAGCCAGACATAAATCTTGTACCACCAGTAATAGAATTGAAAAAAAAATGTGCACCTGAAATAGTTGAAGGGTGGGAAGTTAACTTTTGGAAAGGAGACATAAATAATAAGCAAAGAGATGATCAAAATAAGGTCAAAAGTATTCCGGAAATTCTTCAAGGATTTTTTAAGTTTTACTCAACATATGATTTCAAATTGAATGCTATATGTCCTATCAATGGTACTTCAATCAGTAAAGAATTATTTAATGAACCAGAAATATTACCAGAGAGCATGGACAGATATAAAGATTATTTGAAAACTAAAGCAAATGCAGTACCTTTTTCCATAAACAAGCCTATGTGTGTTCAAGATCCTAATGAACTGAATCACAATGTTACTGCAAATATTTCACTTAAATATTGTGATAATTTTCAAAAATATTGTGATGTAGCATATAAAGCATGTCTTAAAGCAGAAAAAAACGATTACAATAATTTACTTCCTTTAATATTTACATCAATTAAAGAAGTCAAAATTACTCAGAAATCTAAATTAAAGAATCTTAGTATAAACATACATGCCCATAATTTACTAAATGTTGGACTTCCTGCAGATTTTGAAACACAGAATATCACAGACAAAAAAGCATATATGGCTGAAAATTGGTCCAACTTAGTCATTGAAATAGTAAAGAAATTTTTTGAAAAAATACTCAAATTTAAAATTGAATTTAAAGATGTTGAACGAGAACTTAAGCAACAAAAAACTGACTCAGAATCAGATGTGCACTCCAATAGTGAGAATAACATTATTATATGTTGTACTGGAGACTATTGTTTTTGGAGAGATCGAAAAGGTAAAGGAAATATCCTTGATCCAAGTATGAATATACTTGAAAAGGAGATACTTATAACAGAAAAACTTTATGAAGAATTGAGTAAAAATAGTAGACTGGTGAAAATGAATATCAACTTTAGATGTCAAATAATAAAAAAAATCCAAACTCAAGATCCACACCTCATTCTTTCATTAAATAACGATAGCTGTACAGAACAGATATTTGCAGAGCTTGCAACGTTCGTACGAGGTAAATTAGCACATGTTGTGAATAAAACATTAGTTCATATGCAGCAGTTCAAAACAACAATAACAGTGTGAAACATAGTTTATTTTAGTGTAAATACATTTTTAAATACAGTAAGATACGTAATTACGTAAATAATACATTTTTTAAATAATAATTACAATTTAATGTAATTGAAACTGAAAAAAGAATTATACATTTTGAAATGAATTTAATGAAATTGTACAAAAATATATCAGTTTTATTTTTAAAGGATGGTTTAATGAAATATTTCGATCAAAATAATTTTTATTTTAAGCATTGGCTAAGCATTATTATTTTTAACATAGAAGATGTATTTTTATAATTTAATAAAGCAGACAAAATGTATCTACATCGAATTCAATGTTTTATTAAGAACGTAATTTTATAAATTTTATTATTATAAATAAAATATCGAACTGAATATTTTATTCCACATTTATGTAATAAATTTCTCTTCAGAAATATAATAAATAATAAGTATTTTATTTTTGGTATTTCCTATTTGGATATATAAAATCTATTTGAATTACTGAAAATGTTTGAAAAAGAAAATACATTAGATAAAGATAGAAAATAGATAAATCCATTAGTATAATGAATTTGTACATACATATGTCTACATCTTTTTTTTTTCCCTGATATAAATCGAGTTTTTCGATAAAAAAAAAAAATAAATACAAATGTTAAAATTTAAATATTTATACTGAATAAGTTACTTCCAATAATGTAAAAAAATTTAAATGTTAGATAAGTTAAAAAGTACCACAATAAGTGTGAAAGTTTATTAGCTGCTATAATGTAGTCAATCAAAAAACGCAATTGATTGATTTTTCGTCAAATGCAACTATTTACTTTTTTGTAATAAAAAATAAAAATAAAGAAATTTGTATACATAATTGAATACTTCTTTTTAATAAAAGTTAAAAATAAAAAAAAATCTATACATCTTACATTTAAATTAATTAATTCAGTTATTTAAGTAGTAATATTCTAAATGATCGATTAAGCTTGCGCAACAGAATTTACAGTGTGCGACCTCTGCAGCGAAGCATCGCGCATCGACCGAACACGCATGCGCAACACTATATAGTTGCGATCGCTAATTCGTCGCCATTACGTTGAGCCTGATCTGGGTGATGGGAAAGCCATGGCTTGGGTTGGGACTCGGGATTTTGCCTTCTAGTGCGTTCTTCTCTTCAGGAAAGCCGAAAGAGCAAAACATGGCGGTGTGAAGCTGCGATGCAGTATCGAGCACGTTTTGTCCTTTCGAAAGGAAATTCAAGAATTCATCAACTGTCGAGAGTAGAAATCCAAGAGGCAGAGTAGAAGGAAGCATTAGTCCAAATTTAGTATTCTTAAACAAGTGGTAATTCGTAATTAATGCAACGTAAGTTAGTGCAATGCGATTTTCAGCATAGTAGTCGGCACGAGTAGGGAAAAGAACGCTTTGCCTTTTATTCTTGTGAAAGGCCTTTTTTTCATGTTTTACATATTTGATCGGGAGCATTTTATCTTATTTCGCGTATCGTACTCATAATTCATCATAACGACTTTTAATTTCATCCAAAATGACTGAAGTTAGTGAAAACAACGGCAGCAACAAAACCACAGAAAAAAATGAAAATTCGAACGTTAACAATCAAGAACAGAATGACAAAGGAGGACAAGAGGAGGAGATCCAGACCAATTTGAATGAAGAGGATTACATAGCTTTGGACGTGGTGGATGTGTGGGATGAAGAGGAAAGGGATCGACCAAGACGAAGGAGTTGGGATCGTACTGGTGGAAAGGAAAAATCTTCAAGGTACCAGAGGCTGACTACTATTAATTTAAAATAGAATAAGTTTTTGTTGTACAAAGAAAATGAAAAGTTATTGTACAAGTAAAATTATGTAACTGCCATATAAAGCAATGCAGTTGACCTGAAAATATAACTTTGTATTGATGTTCAAAGAAACGTGCTTCCTATTTTGACTTGTAAGTATTTTTTTTAAGTTTAGAATTATTTATTTAGAATTTTTTCAGTTCGTTAAAACAATTGATGGTTTATTATCTTGAACCAAGTCGGGAACGATACCTAGTCTTTTGTTCAGCAACTGGTTACTGTGCTAATTACTAAAATTAATATGTCTATAAAAGTGTAGCTTATTAATTTTCATTTCAATTATTATTGTACAATATTTTCAGCTTCTAAAACAAATGTCTATTACTCTACTGCTTGTAAAAATATTTTATTTTAAACGATTGTAGTTTTTCTTTTTTTTGATGATATAATATAATTTTGTATCAACTGAGATATTTTGTTAAAATATTATTAAACTTTTATAATTTATATTTTTGTACAATTACATATAATTTCAGTTTTATTTAAAAAATTTGTGTAATATTAAAGATTGAAAACAATTATAAAACAGCTTTTTTTAACAAAGTTCTACATCAAAACTGTCGGTTTGCAGTTCTAGATAATTGATAAAATTCATTTTCAATTGCAAGGTGTAGTTGTATGAAAGTAGTAGTAATTGTGTATATAAATTATGTTGTTATTATTTGAAAATGAAACCAGCTGAGCTTAATTATAGGGAGCAAGACAGAGACAGAGATCGAGATCGTGATCGAAATCGAGGTAGAAGAAGATCACGCAGTGGTGATAGAAGAAGAACACGTAGCGGTGACAGAAAAAGATCTCGCAGTGGTGACAAAAGAAATCGTCGAGATCCTTCCAAGAGCAGTAAGGACATAGAGCAAGATAAATTGCGAACGAAAAAGGATATTGATACTAAGATGTTGGCTGAAAAAGAGAAGGCTATAAAAACTCTACTTGATTCAAATGACGTTGTTCCACCAGGAACAGAAGAAGAAGCCATTCAAATCATAGTAGACAAAAGTCAACAACCGCCAGAAGATTCTAACAAAGCTAAAAGAAACAGTCGAGATAGAAGGCGTAGTCCAGTACGTAATAGACTTGGCTACAGAAGATTTAGTCCTGCTCGGAGGAGTCCTCTGCGTAGGAGCCCCATAAGATCATCTAATGATCGACGGAGAAGTCGCTCTCTAGATCGCCGTAGGAGCCCCATTACATTCAGTCCTGACAGAAGGAGAAGAAGGAGCCCAATACGTTTAAGTCCTGACGACCGCCGACGCAGAAGCTATGACAGAGACAACAGCGAAGAGAGAAGGGAAGCTTCAAGAAGGCGTCTGCGTGATCGGTAAACTTAAATACTTTTTAATCGTACTGTTCAAAAGTTGTAATTGCATTAATTCGAGCTTTTCCATTTAAGTGTAACATTTAACAAACCGGAGTAAAAGTACAACAAGAAAAAAAAGTGACAATTTTGCACACTTTTGAGCAGTACTCAATATAATTATTAATTTATTGTACGAAATGATATTTGCGCGTGTAAATGTTGTGCAATAACTTGGTGCTTTATTAGTCAAGGCGGTGTATATGGAAGCCGACGAAGCCGTTCTCGCGATCGGCGTAGCATCGACAGACACCGGAGCCGCAGTTTGGAGCGCCGACGGCGATCCAGCAGATCTCCCTTTGAGCGGAGACGTCGATCGCTGTCGCGCAGTCCTCTTAGGTCACCGAGCCGCACCAGGAGGCGCTCGCCCTTTATCAACGAGCTCGCTCGACAGTTCCAAAATGACGTACTGCGACCGGAGAACGGTATGCCGCCGATGGGTCAATCCATGCCTCCCATGGGAGTCGTCATGGGAACGGGGGCGACGGGCTATATGCCACCTGCTGGAGGACCACCGCCTGGGATGTCGATGGATCCAAGAATGATGGGAGGAGCGCCGCCAGGAATGCCTCAGGGTATGATGCCGGGTGGCCCACCGGGCAACATGGATATGGGTGGTATGCCAATGATCCATCCTGGAGGGCCGCCGGCCGGCGGACCGCCGTTTATGAATTACGAGGCTGGACCACCGTCCGTGGGCTACGATCCAATGAACAGAGGCCTACCGCCGCCGGAATTCTCCTCCGGACCGTACCCGTACGGTCAGGTTAATCCTATGGGTGTGCCTCATCCCATGCAATCCATGTCACCCCAACCCGTGCCTGCGCCGGTCCAGGGAAATATGATGTTCCCGGGACCCGTAGGGGCACCTGCACAGCCGCTGCAGCCAACCACTGTATCTGGACCGAAGTACTCGCCCAACGCATCTGGCCACGAGGAAAGGATGAAAACGCCGGAGCCGCCCATTATATCGGACTTCAAAGTAAATTACTTTTATCATGTACCTTGTACGCGATGCTCGCTGAATATTTTCTTACTTGCCCGACTTATAAGTGTACTTACGGTATGCCTTCAACAACTGAACTATGTATTTTATTTATAAGCAATTTCTTCGCTTTTTCAGCAAAATGAAAAGACCAGCTTGTCCAGCCTCTTGGAAGCATCGGTATCAACAAAAGGTGCGAACACATCTCAACTCTTTTGTGAGGACGAACGTGTGACTAGTTTTATAACATTTATATTTGTAGAATATAAATTTCATCTACTAAAAAAAAAAAAAAAAATGAATTGCATCTCGTGCAATTCTAAACTCTAGAAATACAAACAAAACATTAAATTCTCAATCATTAAAAATAAGACAGCACTGATTATCTTTCTTTCTTTTTTTTTACTCTTTAGATTCAGCCAGTGCAGCACCGACGTTTAAAGGTGAGTAAATGTTTACAGTTGTTTAATTATGTAGCATGTGTATGTGTATAAAAAGTGTCGAATCGATTATAAAGAATCGCGTAATCTTCTAATCTGTCGACGACAGGCTTCCGTCCGGAGATCATTCGCCATTGCGAGCGAGCGCTGCGCAGTTTGCCGACGGAGGACCCCCGCCTAAAGATGAAAGGCCGCTTCTTCTTCGATCCAGCTAAAAAGCTGGACGACAAGGAGGCACGCGAGATGACGTCGAACTCAGTGCTACTGCGGAAGGGCCGGACGGAGATCCACTGGGACGAGGAGATGGACCAGTTGGCGCAACAGCAGCAGCAGCCAGTGCAGCAGCGCAAACGGGTCGTCACTCACCAGAAGATCTGCCAAACGGACGAAGCGACGAGGGAGAGCATTTCAGTGCAAACTGAGCTGGAAACGAGCGAGTTCGGCACTCAGGTGGTCCTGGACGATTTGGCGCCGACCAAGGAGGAGCGACCGAGACCAGGGCTGTCAATGGAAGACTCGTCGCGCAGACTACTAGCCGAAAGAATGGACTGGTCCATGAGGGAAACCTACGACCATGCAGCTAAGCTGCGTGAAAACGAGGACCTACGTTGGAGCCTAAGCAGCAATGCGCGCGAACGACCGATGAACTCGTGGTCAAGGAGTTACTCTCCGAATCGGCAGGGTCCGATGAACGATATTCGACCGTCTGGCATCGACGCCATGAGTAGAGATCGAAGCGGTCCCAGCACCGGCGGGGCCATTGGCGGTGGTATTGAGCGCGGAATCGATCGCGGACTGGACCGTGGCATCGACCGTGGGATGGATCGCGGTATCGATCGTGGATTAGACCGCGGAATGGATATACGCGACCATCTGATGAGCGAGCGAGATCGCATGATGGATAACCGGGAAATGGATATGAGGGATAGGGAAGTGGAAATGAGGGATTCCATCCCGAGGATGGAGATGATAAGGGATCGTATGATGAATTCGAGGGGGGGAATTATGGACTTAGGGTCTAGGGGTATGGATGACTTTTCTTCGCGAATGCGGGAACCGCTCGACGAGTACTCGCGCGTCAGGGATCCATTAGAAGAGTTCGACCTGCGCAAAAACTTCTCCGGTAACTTCACCAGAAATATGGATATGTTGGATCGCGATAGGAGTGAAATGACGCGAGGAGGCGCCGTCAGTCCGGTAAGGATGAGCGATGACCCCGAGGAGCTTGAGATCATCGAGGAGCGTGGAAAGTTCGACAGTCTGCGTCAATCAACGTGGTCCAACAGCAACGTCTTCAATAACGCCCGAGGAGGAGCGGCCAGAGGAGGCGCAGCTAATCGAGTATTCCGGGGTAGACTTGGTGGTTTCCGTAATAAATTTTAAAATTTCAGTATCTTAGCTTAGTGCTTTAGCAAGCATCATTTTTTTTACCTTTGGTTAAAGCACAACCATTTAGCGGTTAGTACTGTTGCACGGTACTTTTAAAAAACTTTGTAAAGTGATTTCGTTTAAGTAGCGTCACACACATACACGTCCTGCGTTTGCGTATGTACATAGAAGTTTTATAAGTTTACTCGTGCGGGATTTCTTACATGAATGAATAAGGCCGTTTATCATTGTACACGAAAATTACTTAATTTTTTTTCTGTTTTTGATTAAATACAATATGTATGTAAGTACCAGTGCATATAAACTATTGTCTCGTTTGAAAACGAGCAGAAGCCAAAGGTTCTTTATGAATATAATTTTTTCTTTTCCTTTTTCAAAGTCATACTTAGTATAATCGCATTGTTTACTTTATTATGAATATAAGTTTATCATTTCGTTTTATATCATCATCAATGAATGATTGCCATCATAAATAGTGACTTTCTAATCACGCTTTTAAGTAAGAAAACGTGAAATAAATTTAATTCTACAAATTCTACTTTTTTTGTATAAAAATGTATAAATCTTTAACAATATCTACTACAATTAAAGATAATAAATATTAAATAACACGTGTCATTTAAATGTTGAAACCCTTCACACATTTTCCTTGCAATAATTAATTATTTTTATTTAATATGTCATTAGTAATTTATTCAAGAACTTTATTTTAATCAATTGTATTTGTAATTTAAAGTTAATTATTTATTGTAATAAAAAATATATCTGTTAGTACAAACCAAGATTTATATATTAATTTAAAATTAATTTTCATTATACTTGATTAAATTAGATGATAGAACTTAATTTTTTTTTAAATTAATTTATATATTTATAAATATAGTATCATAAAATGACATCCAACTTGAAAAAAGTCACTTCTAAGAGACGTCACAACCATGTACCAGCGTCAGTGTCATCGACACTCCTCGAAAAGCCGAAAATCGAGACGATGCTAATAAATATTGAATTGCAAGTAATAAAGAATGAAAATTTTTCAGATGATTCCCCGGCAAATCACGGATACCTACTTCGGAAGTTTTAATTCCTCGCCCGCAAATTGCTACACTTATAGTATAAAGAGCTGCAGAAAAATACTTTGAGTCTAATTGAATATTTTCTTCATCTGCTTTTAAACTTCTTATCATTGCAATAAATTTATTTTAAAATTCGATTTCCATAAAAATTTACTATAAAACATGAAAGTAGCCGGCGAAGAGATTCCGAAGATAATTTTTTAATAGGTGGTATACGCATATAGAGACAGGGTTGAATCCCGAGGTGAACGCACGATGTAAACACGCGACTCCAAAATGCGGGGATCAATTTCCCCCTGCAGTGCGCAGAGGATGTCATATGCATGCAACTACACTCAGGGCGTAATTACTAACGCAGTAATCGCAACGAATATGCCAAAACGAAGAGTATATAGCAACCACAGGTACAAGGCACACCTCGCATAATGCATTTGTTATTATTTTAATTGCCGCGATGACCCTTCGAACGTCGTCGCCGCCGGACGAGTTCATTGTGGAGCGATCGCGGGGGCGTGAAAGCGCCGTCCCGTCAAAAGCGCTCCTCGACTCGAAGCTCGGGGGTCTCGGGGCTTCCCCCCCGAGCGGAGCAACGTCCTTCCCGAGGACGCCGACGCGTCGCTCGCAGCCGACCCGGCAACGCGTCGTCCAGAGGAGCGCGGGCGGGCCACGTGACGGTCGGTCGTTGAGCGCCAGAGAGAGACAGAGAGATCATAAGAAACACGCGCGCGCGCGCGCGCGCGTACCGCGAAAACGTCCGGGGAAACGGAGCAACAGTGCCCCGATGACGATGTGCTCCCGGCTCCGAAAGTCGACGGCTTCTTCGCTCGCAAGTTCTAATTTTCGCCGTCCGTCGACGCAGGTAGAGAACGTGCAGTCCTCAAGCTCAACCCCCGTCGTCGGGTGACAGCAGCTCGCTGCCTCTCTGAGCGTCGTCGCACGCAGCGAAGCTCGTCGCCGAGTGCGGAGGGTAAAGAGAGCGGCGGCGCTGAAATTCGCGCAATTGTCGTTGTTGCGAAGGAGAGGAAAGAGGAAGAAGGCGGCGGGCGCCCCGCAGGCCCCGCTCCACCGTCCCTGCATGTGTTAGTGACGTGTCGGCTCGCAAGAGGGAGAGAGAGAGCGTGGCGGCGCGGCTCTCCTGTGTGACGGCAGTGTGCGTCCCCGCGCGCGCGTGTGTGTAGCGCGCGTCCCGAACTCCCAGAGCCGAACTCCGGCGAGAGATATATAGTGGCCGTCGCACGGCGCGGGCGCGCGACCCTCTCCGCGTATATATCGTGTAAAACGGCGCGGAACTCGCTCCCTCTCTCTCCCTCGCTCGCGGGCGCTCCGGAGAGTTTGTGCGTTGTTGCTGCGCGCGCGAGACCACCGCGGGAGAGAGTGCGCGCGCGAGGGCGCGAGAGAGGGGCGCCGCGAGGAGCAGCAGCAGCTCGCTTCCTGCTTCCGCGCCTCCTGCAGCACGAGGGTGTGCGCGTACCAGGCCGAGGCGGACGACGAGGACGAGAGTGCGTCGGGGCGAGGCGACGAGAGCCGCCGCGGGGTCCGAGGATCGCGGCCGCGTGTGTCCCGCGAGTGTGTGCGCGAGTGCCTTGCGCGTTCCTCGTGAGGACGGCGAGAGGGAGGCAGTGGCATCGGCAGCTGGCGCGTCGACGGCTGGAGGATCCCCGCGGGACGGAGTTTGCGGCCGGGTGCAGAGGTGAGTAGCGGTCCGGGGCTCGGGGGGCGAGGCGCGAGCCCCCGGGGCCTCTCCCGAGTGGGTGCGAGCGAGTGCAAGAGCGAGCGAGAGGGGGCGAAAGCGGACGGAAAGCTTTGAGGTTAGGAATCTCAACGGTCGAGTGGCTCTCGCGTCGCGCGCGAGCGAGAGGGAGGCAGGCGGGAGAGAGACGGATGGAGGCACGGAGAGCCGCCGCCGCCGCCGCCACTATATCGTCGCCGCCGCCACTGCGCGCAGCCAGCGAGCAGCAGCAGCAGCAGCAGCAGCGGCACACGAGCACAAGAGCACAGCAGCCTGCCGCGGGCCAATTCGTGTGTGCGTTTTCTCGCACGCGCGCTGCTACACCGTCGTTGTCGCCGCGCCGTGAGACACGAAATAATGGGCGTGCTGCTACGGAGGAGTCGTCGCGAGAAAACGTGTGCGTGGGTGATCGTTGAGCGCGTAACGTTCCGTCGACCTTTCAGCCCCGACACGGCCTCCGCCTTGCCGCGTCTCAGGACAGCTGGTTGACGGGATATAGCGGCGACGCACGAGGAGAAGGAAGGAAGCGGGAGAGCGGCGGCGACGAAAGGAGGCAGCAAGAAGCAAGGGGCGCGTCGCTCGCGGCGAGAAGACACCTCTCCGGAGCTCGAGCGAGTGGAGGCGGCTCGCGGCGAAGCGAGCTCTCGAGCGGACCTCGCGGGACACGCCGCGCTGGGAGAAGACGAAGGAGGCAGAAATGGAGCCGAACGGAGCCGAACCTAACCTCAAAAGGAAGCTGTCCCCGCGGTAGTCGCGAGTGCCGTCAGTTCACGCGACGATACATAGGTGCGTGTCGAGGCTGCTCTCCGTTCCTACGTGGATATATGAAGTGTGCCTTGGTGCCTTGGTGCGGGATAATGTGATTTTGCTCCGTTCAGGTGTGTGTGTGTGTGTGCGTGCGTGACCGAGTTACGGCGTTGCTGGCTACGCAGTGGCTGGCGACGTTTGCAAGGTCAATGCACTTGGGATTTTGGACGGTGAGGAAAATTCTTTCGGCCGATCGGTGTCGCGCCCCCCGAGGCGATGCCGCGGCTTTGGACGCGCGGCTACGCGCGGAACGAGGCGATAAACAAGAGCGGTGCTCACTCCGTGTTTTCGTAGTGTCATATGTCACGCTCCGAAATTTCCGCGGCGTCTGCGACGACGGTGCTCCGACAAGTGCGCCGTGCGCGCGCGCGCCTGTGTGTGTGCGAGAGCGCCTACCTCTGCTCGCTCGCTGGAACGGAATTAAATGGACGACACACGGAATTCCGCTCGTTTATCGCCTCGTTGACGCTCCGGAGTAGTCGATCCCTTCTTATCAACCTCGCTCAACATCGCGCAATTTAATGATGCATAAAAAGTTCGGGGAAACCGTGCGAGCGCACGCCGCGGAGGGGGGGGGGAGGGCCGACGAATCTCCTACAGGCGGAATGGCCTTTTCTTACCAAGATGTAAAAATTTCGGAGTCGAAATTCGCGATGTTGCCGGGGCGAAAGAGCGAAGAGGCAATCGAGACGCGGGGAATGCGTGCGTGTGTACCTGGCGCGTGCGTGTGCGTGCGAGCGGGAGAGAGAGGAAGAGAGAGAGAGAGAGAAGGAAAAGGAGCAAGGCGAAACGAGGGCAGGGGAAGACGACGAAGTCTTGCACTTTGATTGCCGCAAGGCGAGCGAGCAAGTCGATTAGCAAATAAATTGCGCTGAATTTCGCGGAGAATTTTATCAGAAGTCCGTGTCGCCGCGCCGTCGAGTTGCGAGCGTGCAGTAGCCAGGTCAAAGATCACCGAGCGCGTGTCGTTTCTCTTCCCTTCGATTCTTCCATTTTTTTCTTCCCCCATTTTTTTCGCGATAGCGCAGGCGTCCCGCTCGAGTCACGCGTTCTATTCTCCGATTTTTCCGTCCGACCTCTCGCAGACCGCATAGCATTTTCATTCTGTAAATCAGCTCGCTGTATAATTATACATGCCAAATCTTCTTTTTCTTTTTTGACTACGGATTCTTTTATTATCTCGTGTTAATAATCCACTGTCGCGGAGCTTTCTGTAAAAAATATTTTTTAAAAGTGCTTTTAAAAAGTATATTTGTAGCGAAAAATCTTGTACGTTGCAGTAGTACTACACTCGTTGAACTGTTCGATTGTTACATTTCTGCAAAGTAAAAAAAAAAATTCCGACAGACATAATAAAATTGTTGAATATCTTTTTTGCCTGCACCGCGCACTATTTTCTCGTTCGCCAGCCGAAAGTTGTGTTTCACACTCGCCCCCACACCGAAATAATGAGGAACTGCGCGGTTACCCGCTGCACAAAAGGTACTCGAAGACGTCACGCGGCACTGTTTATATAAAACCCGTCAAAAACTAATAAAAAATGCGGGTACTTATTTATCCGGGTCGAGGGGAAAGGTTTAGCGAGTAGTAGAATTGAGGAAAAGAAGTGTCGGCGAAAGCACGCGGACGTTTGATTTTCGCGCTGCTGGCCCGACAGCGCGTGGGCGATTCGTCGAGGAAGTAATTAGACACTGCGAGTTTGAGGTTATTCCGGGAGATGCTACCGTGTCGCGCCGTGGTTTCTAATTGTCGCCAAGTCGACCGCTTCAAGCGCTCAGTGAGACCCGACTCCATTTGCTTTTTTTTTTCTCGTTTTTTTTTTTTTTTTTAAACTCGGTCCCTAGTGTCCTCCGACTCCGTCACCGTCGAATTTGTCGCGATTTCTCTTTCGCGCGTGGACCAATACTCTCGCCGCGCGCCAACCTAACTTGGCGATCGCCTGCCTAACGATACGTCGAACAGTTTTAAATTATTTAAGACTTTCTTTATGTGGGACTTGACGGATATGGCTTTTTGAAAATGAGATCTCTTTATCTTCAATCTCGTTTAGATACTCGTTTTAATTTTGATTAGCTAATTCAATGTGAGACATAGGAAAAGTCAAAAATTGTTTTTCTTCTTCCGTTCATAAAATTAAGTATACGAAAATTTATTTAATTAATGCAAACTTGCATATTTCGACTTCCGGTTATTTTAATTGATATAGTCGATAAAGCAAAATTTCAACAATCAATGAGATTTTTTAAATGAATTAATTATAACAAAAATTATTATACTTGATTGATATATAAAAAAAAAAGAAGTTTTTGCAATTTTCGAGAAATATCGAATTTTATACTCCTCAAAAACATTATTCACTCGAGTCTTAATACACCTGCAAAAAGTGGTTCTCTCCATGGCCAGGCCAATCGTTCCGTTACTCGGTCGGAGCACTCACATGCGAGCGTTGCTTCTCTCTCTCTCACTCACTCACTCTTTACCTCGACTTGGAGAATTCCGTCATCGGCGCTTGGCGCGCGATATCGATAACGCAAACGCGCCAAAGTGGAAAGATAACTCGCCGGCGCATTACTTTCAATGCCAAGAAATAGGCGCGGTCGTGTCTCGGTATCCCTCTCTCTCCCCTGAAGACTCAAGACTCTCGAGGAGTCAAAAAAAATCTTTCTTGGACGAATTGATGATAAGAGGTTCAGGTGGAGAAAAAGCGAGACTGGGAGAAGAGGAGATGATACAAAAAAAAAAAGAACAATCTTAAGAGAGGCTTCTTTGTCGGACGTGCTGTCGGAGCATCTTGAGCCAATAATCATCATTCGCTCATTTTCGCTATCAAAGAGTTCTGCGCTCCACGCAGGATCAAGGGTATCTACGCGAGTTTGGGACTTTCGCATAAATTTTCGTTCTCCATAATACACCGAAAGAGAAATAGAGAAATTTATATTTTCGGCGTGACTCTTGGTAGCTACACTGTTTAAAATTATACAAAAAGCAGTCAGTAACCTGCTCTTTGCGATACTTCGTTAATGTCTAATTTTAAATACGTGACGTCTCGATCATACAAGAATAGAACTTCTCGCGCGATTGAAGCCTTAGTATAAGTTTATATCAATTTTTTTTCTTTGTATATTTCAAGCGCGACTTTCAATTTTTCAAGCAGAATAAATTGTTAAACGATTAGGTACCTAGCCTTCGGTTGAAAAATAAATGATTATTTGTAAAGGCAATAAAATTTGAGAAATACAACTGTTTGTCACAAGAAAGCACTAAGTTTACACGCTGCCTAATGGATTGAAGGAGTGAAACAAAAGCAACGCGTAGAATAGTGGCGGTGAGGTCTTTGACGCAAGGATCATAAATAAATGCGAGAAGGCTGTAAAAAGTAAAGGAAAAATGCAGGGAGAGGCGTAAGAGCAGGGGAGGACGTGAGAACGCGAATTAAAGCTGACGCGTTACCTGGACCATTCTGTCAACGTGCTTCTGCCCGCGGGACAACTCCATAGTTGCATAATTCTCGTAAACTGCTCGTTTACCAGTCGCGGCTTATTTTTTTCTTCTACGAATTCATCGCGAAAGTTATTTTCCGCATAACGCCTGACAATTGAGTGAAACGCGACGTCGTGCATTAAAGGTGTCTCGGCTCTACGATAATTTTTTGTGAAAGCCGGCGAACAAATTTGCTCATTTCCGCGACGCGATTGCGTTCTAATTGCCGGTGTAGCCGAATCGCGCGCCGATCAATGAATGCATCTTTCGAGCGTCTCAATTACTCGCCGGCAAGTCGTTCGCTCCAGCCGCGCAACAATTAGTGGGTATTTTGCGCGCTCCTGTCGCTCGCGTCCGGAAAAAAAAGCCGAGGCATGATCGGGGAGGAAAGAAAGGAGACTCGCGGCGCGCATTGATCCGCAAGTTGACCCAATGCTATTTAAAGGCATCCTCCCGTCTTACGACACACACGTACGTTACGAACTTTATTCTAGAGCCGCTTAATGGAGCAAGCAGCGCGGATGACGGTGCCCATCGTCGTCGGGGATAATTCACGATGTAGCCCCCCGTGACCCGTGACCCCGCGCTCAAGAATGTAATGCCATTTACCGCGAGTGCTTAATGCGAGTTACGCCGAAGCCGCCTTGTTAGACCCTTTCATTCACGGCTTTCACGGAAAATTTTGCTTCGTTAAACGTTTCTCTTTGGACCTCGTTAATGATCCGGTGAATCACTTCGCACCTAATTAAAATCGAATCGCCGGCCCGAAAAGAATTTATTTATAAAAGTTATTTTGTAAGAATCGAAAGCAGGCCGCCGTAAGATAACCTTGCCAAAAATATTTTTATTACAACCCAACCCCGGCCAGGGCGCCTTGCACTGACCTTGCAAAGACAAAGTTCGCGTAACTCTTATTAAGCGCAGCGTTACAGTTACAGGGACTAGACCAAAGCCGATAACAAGACAAGCCATGCGAAGGCGTTCACCAGCGCTGGTTTACTATTTATTCATTCAGGGCAAAACTACATTCCTATATATACGCGCGACGTTTTTAGCCTATACTTCTCAAGGTATAACAACGAAGCCTACTAAAATCCGCGAAGCATCGATTCGCAAATTTATGAAGGATTATTTTTAATGCCTCCCGGAGAGCGTAGTCCAGTGTACGATCGATGGCAATCAGCTGATCGGCGTAGGGAAGCGTTGCATGCGTCACGAACGAATGACGAACGAGCGAGCGAGCGAGCGAGCGCAATTGCAGTATAGCGCCTTCAGTCGGAAGAGAAAAAGGGGAGAGAAGTAATAATAGAATTATAAATTTTGCAGATGCCCAGTATGAGGTGGAACGCGTAGCAAGAAGATTGAGGACCTTGGCGAATGAGGCTGAGCAGGTCAGCCGGCGAGAGCAGCGAGGCTGAAGCTTGGTCTTGAGAAGAGGGCTCAGAGGGGCCCGGTCGCGGTAGCGCCGCAAGTACGGCTCGGCGGGGGAGCAGCTGACGCCGGCTGCGGGCGAGCGGGCGGATCGGTAGTGGAGCGAGCGCCCGCGCATGCAAGCGCCCGAGACGCGGTGGGCAGGCCCGGTGCTGAGGTGCGCGCCGCTGCCGAGGAGTCCACGAGGCAGGCGCCGCTGCCGCTTCACGGACTAGGGGTTCAATGACGACGTCGACGGGCTGAGAATCGCGTCGCGCGAGCAGGCTTGCACGGACTCTGGGGACGCTGCAACCGGAAGCGCGCGAGTGCGGGAGGAGCACAGTGCGCGACCGAGTGACGGAGAGAGAGAGAGAGAGCGGCCCGGCGAAAATAAACGAAAACGAGCGGGACAGGGAGGAGCTCTCGGAAGGGGGAAGCTAAAACGCGGGGGCACTTGGGGCCCCATGTCGTTGTGAGTTGCAGAGGACTGCCTTGGCAGGCAGAGCCTCCCTGCTTACGGGCAGTATGGAATACGGTAGCGGCGGGGGTGGCGGGGGCGGAGGAGGCGGCAGCGCCGGCAGCGGGGGTCGTGGGGGCGTGCAGCCGCCGACCACCGGTGCCAGGGGCATCGTCGCTGGTACCGACACCACCGACGCCGCCTGGCATAAGCACGAGCAAATGATGCTGATGGAGTCGAGGCACAAGCAGCAAAGTGAGTACTTTTTTTAAAATTTCTTTTTAATATTGCGTTCAAAATTGCTTTAGTTCTTTCTAAAGCAAGGGTAATTTTATTAACTTGTATATTTTAAAAATTACTAAAAAAATTTTAATGCAACATACTAAGTAAATATTTACATGATTGTACTAAAAATTAGTCGCGGTAATGAGCTGGAAAATTATGCCTTCTAATGAAACCAATCTCTTATCAGATGTAGAAGATGAGTACAATAAAGGAGGCGCAAAAGAAATTAAATCGATCGCAAGATATGCGGTAAAGAAAAAAAAAACCACAACATAGTTGGTATTATTTCGTAACGCGGAAGAGATATATCCAAATCTTGACAAACGAAGGCAATCAGACAAACGCGAGCGGAAAAATCTTATCATTCTCATCCGGCGCAGACTACACCATTAGGACGGGAGGGTCCGGTAGATCGAAAATCATTTGCAGCCGCGCGCTGAGAAACAAGCCCGGAGTAGGGTGGGAAGAGGAAGCCGAAAGTCTCGGGGTTGCGCGAGGGTAAAAAGATAAAAGACGGAAAGATTGATGGATGCTCGCGACGAGCGTGGTAAAGCAAGTAGCAGGAGAGGAGCACGCGCTTGCGTTCGAATGTATTTTCGAACGCCGGCAAAGGTCCGTTCTTCTATACTTAGCCGACTACTGTCTCCTTAAGTCGACCAGAATAGCAGTCACGTTCTGTTTCTTATGCGATAAAAGACAATCGCGCATCAGAGAGCGCCGTGTCGCGTGTCGATCTTGTAGGAAGAGCGAAAAGGGAAAAGAGCTCCCGGCGATTATTGGGAATCGCTCGAGAGCCGCAGATACCGATTGAGCTTGCGGAGGGAACTGCAAGTTGTGATGAGTCAACTTTTTTTATTTTGACTTCTCGTATATTTGCAGATTCTTCCTTCTATACGTCATTAATATTTTTTCCCTCTCGTTTATTCTGACGTTATTAGGAAGTCTCATAATTAATGATAAAAATTTGTAAATTTCCGTGTCTCAGATTTACTATTCGTATATCTGCGGTAAACAAGAGTTCAGAAGCTTTGAATGGTTTCATAGACGAAGGATGAAAAATGATGTGGAGGCGAATTTCGAATCGCAATTTGCACTTTCGCGGCGACTGTCGGGAACTTTTTTTGAACTAACTAATAAAAAACTCATCGATTTCTTGTAGCTCGGGCAAAGACAAAAATATAGAAGAAGAAAGCGGCACGCTTGCCCAACTTTTCCAATCACGATGAAATATTATTTTCAATCGAGAAAAAAAAGCGGTCGAGCCGCGCATCGAAAAGTGCATTTACAAATGCGACGAAAAATCGATCTCTTTCGAGTGAAACGGCGCAGCAGACGAGGTAGAAAAGCAGAAGGCGGAGTAGCATCGGTAGACGCTCTCCACCTCGTCATCGTCGTCGACGTCCGATTGCATGTGCAACTCGCTCTTACCCCTCGAGTTTCTTTTTTTTTTTTTTTTCTCGCGCGATAAAGAAAGCGAGAGAAGAAAAGCCGACAGAGGGAAGAGAAAATAAAGTCAGTTGGACCGATGCCTGATCAGCGACTCTCTGGCAATTCGAAGACTCTCACCTTCTGCCGTTGCGCGGGCGCATAGCCGCGGTATATTTTGGACCCGTGCGGCATTCCGCAGCCGATTCGTGTGTCGCCCGGCCTGTCAATAGCCTACGTCGAGACGTTGACCCGTCGCGACTCCTCTACTTTTTTTTATCCTGCTGCTCGGTGTGCTCGAGCCATCCAAAGTCCAAGCGCCCCTTCGCCCTCTCGCTTCTGCACTTGCGAGCCTTTCTTTCGTTTCCCTTCTGCTCCTCATCGATTTTCAACGTCGAAATAGCGTACTCTTATCTACCGGCAAGATTATTCTATCCAGAGGAATCCCAAAATGCGCTTCTATTAATAACCAGTAGCCCGCTAAATAAATTGTTTCGAAAACGTCAAACAAAGTACACACAGTTGAATTGTAATTTTCTTCAATCTATTTTCCGTCGAACTACATTCGTAAATAGCCACAAATACTGTATATTTATATGAAACGTAAGGGACGCGTGCAGCGCAGGTCCGAGTCGCGGAGACGCGCGGGGCGTACAAAATTCAGTGGCATCGCCCGTATACGATCATTTAAAACTTATTATAAAACGACACTCGGCGGTTCGTTCGTTCAAGCGCGCATATCCTTTGAGACGACAAAAATACCACATCGCGGTCTATTTTTAGACGTCGGACGGACGTCGGCGTCGGCCCGACCCCGTTTTCGACAAACTCCAGCGCTAGGAAATAAAAGCAACCTCGAAAGACCCACTTTGTGGCCGATCTCCGCGGCGATGGGAAAAAAAAAGTTGCGTCGCGCGCGCGCGCGCGCGCGTCAATAGCGCGCCGGCGGAATTTATCTCCCTCGCCTCGCGAACTGACCGCGAATCAAAGCTGCGCGGGGGGAGGGAGGCGGAGGGGGCGCAGTGTCGCGCCTCCGCTCCATCTCTCCCTGTACTTTCCGCTTCGCTCTCTCGTCCCATCGATCCCCCTCCATCCCTAACGCCCCGGCCGCAACGTATCCCTCTCGATTTCCGACACTGACCTCTCGCAATTTTGCAAAGCCCGCCACCACCGCTCTGCGGAGAGTTGCCATTTCCGCGAGAGCGTGCGAGCGAGGCGCGCCGCAATTATTCTTCTGCATGGCTGATTTTACCCGCTCCTCATTACGCGGGGACGACCCCCTCAAGATACTGCCTCCTGGCGAACTTGCCTTCGTGAAAATCATACCGGCGTTTCAATTAATTCTTGCTCTGAGACTGAAAGAATAATATTAGCTTCTGCAAACATTTTTCGTTTTGTACGTGCATTACTCGAAAACAAGTACATCGTTTGGTACACTGTTAAAAATGTCGGCTTTTGTGTTATTCCATAATGAATTACACGGAATGTAACGCAGAAATTTTTGCAAATGTACGCTCTTGTATTTTTTTTTTTTTTTTATGCTGAAAATATGCGGTTCGTATCGCTTACTAATTGATATGCAAGGTAATTACACAATTCTTTTTCGGTCAATCAATTCATAAATGTAAAATTGCATTAAATTTATTGCATTCTTTTCGTAAATGGTTCATTCAACACTTGTTGTTCTATCCATCTTTGCAAAACATTGAATTGTAAAACTTTTATTGTACGAAGCAGCTTAAATGCTTTTATAAAATAAAACGTTCATTGTCGACGGAAAAAATATTCGGTTCACCGAAATAATCGGGAGACCATCGTGCGATTCACCTGTGCGCATCTCGCTGTCGATCGTCAGGGCGAATTGGTGCGCGCCACGGCAGAAATTGCAGCGGCAGAGGCGAGCGGGCCTCGGCAACCGAGGCACGCGCGCCTGCGCCGGGCATCAGCTGAGTGGATCGCCGACCCCGTCGTCACTCCTTCCTCCTCTTCCTCCTCCTCCTCCTCCTCTCTCCCTTTCGTTCGCAAACGCGCGCTTAGATATACCGTCTTTTCAGTGGAGCTGCAATCTCGCCTTTTGTCCGATTGTCATCTCGGACATCCCGCGTTTCGCCGGCGATTATTCGGCCCATTGTCTCGCGATCGAGACATCGGTTTTTCATCGAAAACGAGAGTGAGCAGACGGTTGTGCGTGCACCGCGACGAGATGCCCGCGAACGCGCCGGCGTGCTGATCTCGCGCGCAGTCCGCGATCGCGGAGCCCGACTTTTTTCATTTTCTTAATCGGCGCTTGTCCGCGCCAGACTGACTTACGGCCCTTTCAGTTCGGTAGATTTATTGCGTTCTGCCGACTGTTGCGTGTCACCCTCGCGCGAGAGAAAAGGGGTAAACGCGATGGGAAATTATCGCTGAACATAATTTTTTTATCTCGATTAATATACGGATAAAATGTGTAAAGTAATTAACATAATTTAGTTTTACGCTTTATTTGGTTCTCGTAAATTAACATTTTTTTTTTATAGATCATTTACTCTAAATTATGCAGACGCGTACGAAAATGATTATAAATAGCTGGCGCTGATGAAAAGTCAATCGCGCTTGATATTATTATACCGTCGCTTTACCGACAACAGAACAAACGAACTTACCGAAAAAAAAAGTGTAAAAACGATTTGAAAAAATGCCTGGCAACGCTTCTTCGTTTTGTTTCTTCTTCCTTTTTTTTTTGCGTAAAAAAAATTGTTTTTCCTCTGTATTTTTCATTTTCAGTCGTCACCGCACGCTCAACAAAGGATGAAACGGAGAGCGCAAAACAATACGCGGCCCCATAGCCAAGTCTCGTCTACTTTCAGTTAGCGCACCCGCGCTTGTCCACTTCATATTGTCCGATTGAAAAGTAAATTAACTGTCCTTCGGCCCTTTCGACTCCAGTGCTCGACTCGATGATGGTTAGTTAGTTTATTGAATTTAGAGATCGAATTTCGTCGATTCTCTTGACGCCTAATATCTCTCTCATCTCTCAGTCTCTGCCTTCCTATCTCTTCGAGATTCGCTCTTTAATTCGTGCTTTATGATTGCTGAAGAAAATTAATATTTTTCGGAGCACCCGCTCTATTATTTGTAAGATGTGTAAATACATTTTCCTATGTATAATGTTCTAACTACTTTATTGTCGGAGTATAATTATTGGTATATATAATCGTTTCATCGTCATATTTTACCTTGTCCATTACACTACTTAATACAGAATGTTTAATATTTACTACTATACAAACTCTTTTTACTGTCTGCATAAAATTATAAAACTGCGAAGAACATCATTTTACGTAATGTATAATTCTACGTAACTGCAAAACAAAAAATCAATTAAGCCAAGGAACAACACCTTATAAGTATACAAAAATAGAAGTTATGCGTAGTAATAACGATAAAATGACTTGTCCGCATTTCATTAGCGGAGTGCCACAGCAGGAGATGCGGCGATTCCACTATAAAAAAAAAAATTTACTTTCAAATACATTTACAGAGAATTCAAAGTTCGCCAAGTGAACTAAATTAAACTTTTCTATTATTATTAACCTACCTCCTTAATTGCTCATTGCCTCATATTAATTTAGTAACCCGCTTATCTCAAAATAAAGGCGCCGTAAAATTAATTTTCCAAACAAATTGACCAAGCGACTCGATCGTTCCAAAATTTGAAGCAGATAAAACAAAATAAAAAGAATGAATAAAATATGAACGATAAAAAAAAAGCATTTTAATCAATGAAAGCATAAGCAAGCTGAGCAATCAGCGAGCTCTCAGGAGGAAAAAAAAAAGGAAATCCTCAAGAGGCAAAAGAAGCCGGCAGTGGCTCGCTCGTGCGCCCGCGTCAAAACAATCTCTTAACCTCCGCGGCTAGGGGTGTGCTGCCGCCTCTCTTCCTTTCATCGTGCCGAGGTGTCGCGCGGCCGCTCACCTTCCAAATTTCCCGGCCTCTCCTCCACGCGGCCTTCCCTGTTTACCGTCCGGTGTTTCGCCGTCGTCATCCCCCTCGCAAGAAGCTGCGCGAGAGCAAGCAGGCGGCCGGCTGAATCTAGAGTCGGCGGTGGCGGCGGCGGTGGCAAGTTGCTCCACCCCCGTGCGCGCGCCCCCCGACGCGATCAATACGCGATATTCCTCGCGCGCGAGCGAGCGAGGGAGCGACAGCGCGGCCTTCTCCATTCCACGCCGCGATCCGGAGCCTCTCGCTCCCACCGCCGCGAGCTATATCGCTCTTCTTCGCTCCGCGACGACGACGGGGGCGGGAGAAGGGGACTCTCGCTCCTAGCTCTTTTTTTTTCTACTTCGTCAACAGCTGTCTCCGTCGCGCGTCCCGTCTCTCTCTCTCGCTCTTTTTAGCCATTTCCGCCTCAAACGCGGCCCGACAGAATTTTGTTTATATACGATATTATATACCATTTCTTCAATCTAGCCTCCTCTGCTGCCCTTCGATTCGCGATCTCAGTCGGCTTTTCTTAAAGCATAGAATGACAAGCCAAAATTTTCAAATTTTTTTTCTACCGGCAAATACCTGAAACGATGTTGTTTTTATTGAAAAATCAGATAATTTTTGACGCCGCACATTTTGAATCCGAGATGGAAATCACACGCTGGGAAAGTCGTTTCCAGCAAATCTGCGGAAGCCTCCGCCGTCGGCGAAGCAAAGTAAAGCCCGGGTAGTAGTTCAAGATAGAAAAAAGAGTCACATGTCCTGGTGCGCAAGCTCCTCGGCGGCATAGCAGCAACGTTAGAGCGCGCGTTTTCCCGGCAACCGGCATGGCGTGGCGCTCAGCAGCAGCGACGGTAGCAGCAGCAGCAGCAGCAGCAGCGGCGGCGGTGCATAAGAGCTCTCGCTTGCTCTCTCGTCGTGTATATACATATTATAGTCGTAGCGGCCGCCAGCCAGTTTCGGAGCGCGGCGCTCAGTCTCTCTGTTGCTATGCCGGCTTCTCCTGCCTGCCGCCACCGCCTCTTTTTACCCCCACTCGTCTCCTCCGCTCTCTGTCTTCCTCTCTCCCTCGTGCTCGCTTTCGCGCTCTCTCTAGTCCTCGCACCCTCTAGTCGAGTCAACCCCCTCACCGCGAGGGAGAGAGATGGTGATAGAGAGGGAGAGAGAAGCAGGGGGTGGGAGGAGGGGATAGCGAAGGAGAGAGACGGAGAGAGATTCTACCGCGGTGCCGTCGACCGACGTCCTGCAGGATGGGTTCTTTCGTTCGTTACCCTCCCTTTATATATATGAAGCCGCTATGAAGCCGCGAGAAGGGGTGAGGAGTCCTGGTTTAGCTCGTGCCGAGAAAATGAAATGAAAATGCAAGTCTCTCGTAGACCGAGAGAAGGAGCTGGAGGGTCGAAATGTTGAGCGAGGATCGAGATTAAGACGAACTGGACAACGATAAGAGCCAAAGGGATTCCTTCCTCCTTTTTTTTTTCATATATTTCACAAGAATCTGAGGAATTTCGCTGATTTTTTTTTTCCTCTTCGATTTCATAGGTGAATGCATATTTTTTCCGTGAGAAAGAATTGAGAAGTAAACTCCTTTCAATTTTTTTTTTCGCTTTTGCTTGATTTTTCGATGTTCAGTTTAATACAAAAAGAGACGAGTATCGAAGGGCTTCGCTACGTACCGAATTATAACTCTCACTCGCGTGTAAAACAAATTCTGAGTCTAGCAAGTTAGAGTTGTTGAGCCTTGAATGTGGGCGTGCAAAAAAGTTTCATACTTTCATTATGTGCCTTTTCTCTTATTTCTTTACAGCATCTCACCTTGATGTTTTTCAGTCACCTGGTTATTTCTACATTGCGAACTCGTTTCACTCATTCCCATACATTTCTAATTAATCCATTCAGTGAAGCACCGCGTACTAAACATTTTAAGCAGTATCGTTTACTCAACGCTCACGAATTTTTCTTTTAACTGCACAGCCTCCGACCTAACTTCCGTATTCATAATTACTTTATTTTTTTTTTATTTTTAATAGTAAAAATTTTCTATAAATTAATGAATTACAATGACAAATGCATATATAATCGCGATGAGATCGAGGAAGCAAGCTTTACCGAAAGTGGGTTATAGAACGTGTGCGAAGAAACCAGTGCTCGACACTTCATTCATGCGGGGTTGCGTGGAAAAGAAATCGCTACCCTTTGCAACGACGTACTATGCACCGCGACGACAATGTAATATTTTTGCCCACGGCGCGGCACCTCGATAAGAGCGAAAGCTAAGCGTGCAGATTATGAGCGTGTTTATACGCACCTCCCCGGCACCTTGAATCACATGGCTATACACTCGGCTTGATTTATGGATAGCAAGTGACCGAGGTGGTACGTTTATTCATATCTAACGTGAGAATTTCATCGATGCACTTCACCTATTCTCGTTCCTACGATATTTTAAAAATATCTCAATTTTAAAATATAATTGTTTAACATCGTAGCTGATACAAATAAATTTGAAGCAGAGTCCTTTACATTTTCACTACTACTTGAAGTGTATACACGTTTGCTTACAATCACATTAGTATAATCAGCAAATAAATCTGTCAATTCGTTTCTCCGCGGAAGTAAAAAAAAAAAAAAAAACGTAGTTGAAGAAAAATCGAGAGGGAAAGGAAGGAGTGCCCGACAAAAGGGTCGAGACGTACACAGGCGAGCGCATCCCCCGAAAAGATAAAAAGAGTCTCGGGCGGAAGCGAGTGCGCGCGTTACATGCATAGAAAAAGAAGTCGAGGCGAGTCGCGAATAAACAGTCCGCAAAGGGAGAAGGGGAGAGAGCGAGACCCAGGAGTGTGCGATAGCGGCGTTGTCGCGCCGCCTCGATCAGCTGCTTGGACTGAATTTCCGAGGTTCGCGCGCGCGCGCGCGCGGCCTTTCCTATCTTTCTCTCATTCTTTTTAAGCGGCCGCGCGGGCGAGCTTCTTTATCAAGGGACGCTCTTTTTTTTTACAAGTGCGCACCAGAGTGTCTTCTCCTATACCTTCTTCTTACATTTTTTTTTTTTTTTTTTTTTTGACCTCTCGCGAAACGGATTTTAGAGGGGGTTGCGGGGCTGACTACTCTGCACGCCGCGCGCACCAAGGATAAAGAGGCACTTTTGCCTCATTGATGAAAGCCTTTTTCCCTATCTGTCAATTCAATTTCTCAGCGATTTTCCCCCGACGTTCCTTCGTTACGTCTTTCTCGTATCCACTTGTGTGCACCTTGCATAGGACTTCTTTTTAAATCTATTTAGAGCCGATGAGGAATTTCTCATCGTTGCAGAGGCTGAAAGTAAAAGGCAGTTGCACGCGCGACCTTGTCTGTATTGAGTCACGCGCTGTCATTCTTTTACACGTATATGAAATAAAAAGAGGATGTAGAGAAATATGAATCAGACATAGCATAGATATTTTCTCATCTGCTCCATTCAAAACACAACGTACATGCTTTCAAATAACTCCTCACACAAAAGTCCAAAGTATCAAAAAAAAAAAAAGGCTGCAATTTTTATTGTAATCGCTGGTGGCAAATAAACGATCGTTAAATTATCCCACTAAGAGAGAAATGGAAAAACTGAAAAAAGGATGGAGAAAGAAGTAAAAAAGGGATGACAAGCCATTCATTGGAATGAGTGGCAAGGCCAATGACTTTCCGGTGTGACCAATAACGGTGAACGTCGCCGGCAGTGTCGGCGGCGGGAGAGCCGGCTTAACTTCCGTTGAGCAAGATCAGTTACTGCATTCGCCGCGTTCGGTTCGTGCGAGCGCGTATACGTGAGAACTGCGCCGAAGCCATTTCAGAAACAAAACGCCGCTCGCGTAACAACTTGTCGCCGCGCCGCGGATTATGTTGCGAATCCTCCCCTCGCTGATCAATTCGAACTGAGATTTCTTTGGCTTGCTTCTCCCGCGACGTGCACCCGCGTCTGGCTTTCGATTTAGTCGAGCGCATTTTCAAACTTGTTTAATTTCATCGTCTACTTTTACGTTTATTCAAATAATTACTATTTTGCTGCAGTACAAACTATAGGTATCAGCGTTTTTGTGTAGAAAAAATGCTCCTTTATACAGGAAATTAAGCGACTTACCGTTCAAGCCTTAAAATAACGGTATTAATTTGAAGAAACTCGGGAGTTGATTTCAAAAGTCCGCCAAAAAAACGTAAACAGGAAAAAAAATACGCGGAAGTTGAGAAATTTAATAATTCTCTTAGTAAGGACAATAAAGGACTTAAAAGTTGCGGTATACCCGACATTTTTGCACGGGCCGCGGCCGGACTATTCCGAATATTGCCACGTCGGCAACTGCGATCGTGGGGCTCTTCATAAATTCTCATATCGTAAAAACACAATGAATTATTCAGTACAAGCAGCGCTCAAATATAAAAACTCCGGCGCACTCCGAAATGAGAGGAACGCGCGTGTGCGCGCTCTATTTATTTATTTATTTATCTCCTCCTTTGTCGGTCGGGCCCCTTTGCGCATTGGTCCGCAACGCGTCCGTGTACACACGTACGCCCGCGCATCTTCCTCTTTGGCGTTTGCTTATGTAGATCGCGGATGTTCGCGAATTTGCAATCAGAAGATTTCCCGCGGAGATCGGGCGGGCCCATACGAAAAACGCCTGCCGAAGTGCATCAAGCTTTCGATATAGCAATAAAAGCACCTGCGACTTGCATACGGGATTATCGAGCCGCGTGGGCTTTCGACGCGCGGCGCACCGGATGCCGCTCGCTTTTTATTCCCGTGTCTTTTCACTGATTTTTCACCTGACGATCTACTTACCGGCGATGCTTTCATTTTAATTCCTTTCATTTCCGCTCGCTTCCTTCGCTCCTTTTTTCCGAGGCGTTAATAGCGATTTAATGCGATTAATATGTTTTTCTTATTTTTATTTTTAAATGCACTGTGGAAACCATTAACTTTTTTTGTACGAATTATAGTTTTTTCTATGTACTGGAAAAATGTAAAGAGTAAATTAATGAGTTTTTATATCTGTTTGGATGGTAATTCTTATTTCAACTTACTTATATTACTTAGTTGGTTATTTTAGTCTACAATACCCGGTTTAAAGTAGTAGGACATTTTCATTTGGTAGATCAGTAATACTGACGAACATTAAACATTGCCTTTTTTAATTTCCGTAGTAATTCAAATTTTCCGCGTTTAATATTCGAGTCTATAAAAGCACACGTAATATTCGTAAAATGCAACTCGTGGTATACCTTTGGTCGCGATAGTTTTCGCCTTTCTGCCTAAATCTCTCGCAAACTTCGTAATAATTTGCAACTTAAAGATCTTGAACCTGCGGAGAAAAAAAAATTAACGAAACGAAATACAAACCTGAAAAATAACCCGAGATAAAAAAGAAAAAGACAATTCGGACAAGTCGGGGTATTTGTCGGTGTTTACTCGTTATCATTAAAAGCTTATCTAAATGACGAATAGTTTGTTCGAAATCAGAAACAATGTAACAGGTAAACTAATTAGTTTGATTAACAATCTTGTGGTGTATGCCAATTAACCAATTAAAAATTTAGCGGCTATATATATATTTTTTTCCTTTTTTTTTTTTTAAGGAAATAACGAGAAAGGGTTACTGGCTTAAAATTTCCAAGTACATTATTAAAGGCAATTTTTTCTCAAGACCTCGGTTACACGTACTTAAGAACGTTAAGAAAAAAGAGGTGAGCCTTGACAATTCGTCTCGCGTAACTTTTCCCTCTTCATTTGCATAAAATATGAGCGCGTCGACTTTTCTCAAAGTTTCTCGTTACGTTCCTCTTGTCTATCTTCGTTCGTTCATGTCCCTTTTCATTCCTTCAAGTACTAAATTGCCTAAGTCCAATAGAACATATATTTTTTAAAAAAGGTTTCAACCATATAAATGATATTCTTCAGAACACAAATATTTATTTCCACAGAAAATGGATGGGAAATTAAAAAAAAAAAAAAATCGTGCCTTATTAGTGTAAAGTCTAAAAATAGAACGTTAAACAGCTGACCTTTCCAGGGAAGTAATTGCGAGAATGACGAAAATTCTCGGTGAGTCTTAATTGAATTTAGCGCTGGCCGCCACATCCATCTCTCTCTCTCTCTCTCTCTCTCTCTCTCTCTCGACTTCCGCGGGGTCATCCTCGAGGAATTGCCGGCCTTGTAAACGCGCTCGCATCGGCGTGCCCGCGGATATCTGTCTTGGTGCACGTCGCGCGCGATGTATGCGCGCGGCGCTCCGTGGGAAGCTTCGGCATTTCCGGATGTAGGCTGATATAATGGCAGAGCCGAGTGCCAATTACGAGCTGGCGACGAGTCGCGTCGACGGCGGCACTGAAGGTGACGATCGTTTTCGCGTTATAGTCGCATCTTTGCACGTTATGGAAATTTCGTCGACTGTCACTCGACGCGCGCCTTTGACTGTTGCACTCTGGCGCGCCGCATTTTTCCACTGCAACGTTGCAGTTTTACGTAATTTTATATCGTCCTGCGAAATATTTCGGACAATAACCTCGGCCAAATGCGACTTTAGAAGGAAAAAATATGGCTACTACTTGATTCACGTTTTAAAATGTGACTATGCGACTCGTGCCCTTAAAAAAAAGTTGCCAGAAATATTGGAGCAAGGGCGTAAAAGCTCGAAAAAGTAAAGCATAATGAATAATTAAAGTCGGATGGAAAACAGTTCTCAAAGAAGAAGCGTATCGCGCACGGCCAGCAAAAAAGAGTCCGCGGCTTGTGAGCATGAACTGGCCACCGACAAAAAGGAAGAATGAAGGCGGCTCGTCGATGACGCGGCCGAAGAATGAGTATATATGCGAAAAGAAAATTGGCGGCGCGACGAAAGGTCAGAGAGCGTGCGGCTCGTGGGGGTGCACTCGCGCTACCGCGATTATTAAATATTTTCCCACCACGTCGGTCGTTGGAGGCGCGGCCCGACGAGAAAATCTTGATGCCGCGCTGCTGGCACCGTGCTGCGAGCGCACTTAGATCAAGAAACATGAATGAAGCGGGAGAGAACGCGTGCCGGCTATCGCGGCGCGCACCGAGCTTTCGTGACCTCGCGATAGGGGCTCTCAACTGCACTCTCGCCGCCCGCACTTCCCTCTCCGTCGGGCAGCGACGCCCCACACTTTTCGCCTCTACTCAAGGCGGCTTTTTTTTTAATGAATCAAAAGACAGACACGTAGACGCAGTCGGGGCGAATTACGCGTGACACACGCCACCGCCGCTCCCTCACTGTAGCCTCGGTTCATTCACGGAAAGCTACGCGGAGGTGTCTAATGTGAAAGCTCGCCGCTGAGGCATAGTATAGTAGAGCTTTACGCTTACAAACTTTTCCGGTTTTCCCTCTGCTTTCTTTCACGCACGTGCGCGTAACTACTTTGCAAAAATTTAATTATGTTCCCCTCATTTTACATCGAATTACATATATTACGTTAGAAAGTATACTCTTGCCGTTACGTCTCTGTTTAATTGAATAGAGACGAGAGACAATCGGCAGAATTTGCGGGGAGGGACAAGAGTGATATCGCTTCGGATAACGTGTCGGTCACAAGTTCCCCCGAACACACAGGCCGCAGCGAGCGCGCACGTAAGTTCGGTACGGAAAGCCCGCTGAAAAATCGTCCGATAAGCGATCGGTATTGTGCTTGGGACAGTACGTCTGTGTGCAGTCTGGCAGCGCTCTCCTCCCTCTCGGCTCCGCGAAGCGCCGGCCTGGCGTATAGGCTCGCAAACCGCCTCCAGCTTCTCCTCTCCCGGCGCGTCGATCGATTCCCGAGCCTCTTTCTGTCTTGGATCCTACCCGCGCGCGCCTACATGCAGCGCACCTCTCCTTTTTTTTTCGAACTGCTCGCGTGGCAAATTTCCCAGACATGCAAATGAGGACGGTGAGGGGGGAAGGAGAGCCGGAACGGAAAACCGGGGGAGACGAGGGGAAAAACGGAAAATCCAGCGGACCACGGGGTAAAGACGGCGAGACGTCGACGTCGCCGGCTGGAGTGGCCCGATTGAGAGCCTCTACTCGAGCGTGTTAATGAATGATATTTTTTTTCATTCAGCCGCGCCCTGGCCTACATTTCGCGCGACCGCGCCGCTTTCGATCCTCGCGGGTGGTGCTGGCGGCGGCTCGATGCCGCCTGAAAAAAGATAAAGCAAAATTTTTCAAGCGAGCGAGAGAGCAGCGACGATTTTGCCGTCTGCCTGGCGCACTACAGTACCACTCGACGACTCTCGTTCGTTCACTCGTACGTCACATCTGTTTTTTTTTTTTTTTTTTTCCTTAAAATCTTTTTCGTATAGTAAGCGAGCTGGGATTATAGTTTCGCTTGGAGTGACGTTTATTCATAAGGGAGGCGCGCGAAAGACTGCCTTTAACCGACATTATTCTTTCGCGCCTTGCCGCTGGTATAACCAATACCGGCTGTGACTACTGCGAGACATCGAGTAGTACAGCTCGCAGTAGTCCGACCCTATGATACAGTCTGTCCATTGAACTTTATTCGTGCATTCAGACATTTAATACTGTAACTCAAATAAATTGAATCTATTAAAAAGAAATTATTATTAAATATAATTATCCAAAGATGAATTTATGTACGAGCCTTAATAATGAAAAAAATGAATGCTTAACGCTAAATATAAGTGCCTCTTGTAGTAAGTGAATCATCAGCCTACAAAATAAGAGATTGGTTTCAGAAATCGCACGGTTGATAAAGAGCAGTGAATTTTTGAAAACGTACAATTATGTATTTCCTCTTCGCACTGAATGAAAAAGAAGAAGGAAAGAAAGGGGGATAAGTATAAGAGATGAAATATTGGAGAGGTCGGTAACACGTGACGAGGACGTGGATCACCTGGCGGGAGCAGGAACCTCCGTGAATGGCCTCCTCCCACCCGCTACCGGGCAGTAATCAATGCGTTAATGTGGGTCGTCGCGCGGGATAGGGCGTATATATCGCGTGCGCTGGGTTGGGTGTCGCAGGCTCGCGCGCAATATAACGAGGATGGAAGTCCTACATTGATAATAACCGAGGCGTCCTTGTGTGCGTGTTGCAGTGAGCGGGAGGACGGTGACGAGCGGCGCGCCCTTGTACGGGCGGCTGGTCGCCGAGGAGCCGCTGCCCGGCGCGGTCTGCGGCACCGTGGCCGGCGGCGGCTCCGGGGTCATGCCGCAGGAGACGCCCGCCGACATCCACGCGATGCAGGCTCGGATACCCCACAGGTTTCGCGACCCGGCCACGGCGCCCCTCAGGAAGCTCAGCGTCGACCTTATCAAGACCTACAAGCACATAAACGAGGTGAGTTCACCGACTTCTTACATTAAAAATCATTCCTCACTCGAGCCGTAGCCTACTGGCTCAGTAGAGATCATTCATTTTTTCCTACGGTCCGAGCTTAAGCTTGAAACTGAAGTGAGCTGTTGGGAAAAGAAATTAAATGATATTCTACAACTTTCTTTTAATTAATTAATTAGCCATTCGCATGTTGAAACGCGCGGTTCATTGGCATAATAGTGGCCAACACCCACGACGTCCTAATTAAAACATTGCCTCAATCCGCCCGCGAGAAGCTTGAACGCGTATACGCAAGAAGGCGAGTACGCGTCTAGAGAGGCAAAAAAAAAAGAGAAAGAGCATGAGTGAAAAATATGAGCGAAACCGCGGCAATGGAAGAGACTGTAGGGCGTGCGGTGCGCAATTAATATCTCTGGGGCTGGAAGAAATCGAATCTGGGTATAAAGAGATTGGTAAAATGAGCGAGTTGGCTCCCTCGCCCACGCCATTTCCGGCGAAATTATCCACGTGGGCCGCGCCGGCAAACGATCGGTCGACAATATCGCGTGGGCGTGCGGACCAAGCTGGAAAGAGAGCAGGGGCAAAAGCGAAAGAGAGAGTAGGAGCGTCCCGCCCGCTAATCCGGAAGCAATCCAGCCCCGATTTGCGCCGATCAAAATGCTCCTGCTCACTCTCTCGTCGGCAGATGCGCTTTATCCCCTCGGCACCCCTCCCTCGCTTTTGCCCCAGTCGCAGCGCGGAAATGCGGAGATTCGCGAACGAACTACCGGCGCCCCGTTTATACGTGTGTATACGTGTACTTTCCCGCCTTGCGTCTGCCTCTCACTTCTATCTTTTTTTTTCCACCGTTGTCTTTCTCGTTGATTTTTTTTCTGATGCTGGAACGTGGGAGTAGTGACGTGTTAATTTGATGAAGGTATCGGTTTTGTATCATTGTGCGCTGCCAAGCCTACGTATCTATACTTCGGCTTTCGAATCGGCGCAAGAACAATGAAAAACCTGATGTTTTTAAATTTACGTCTGATTCATCCAAAATGTTTGTAGTGCGTAAATTAGTTTGGGTATTTTTATTTTGAACAGCTTAAAAAGTGATTTTGTGTTGGAACTAGAAAATGAGCTTAGTTCATAAGGTAGAATATAAGTGAAAAATTGTAAAATATTGTTCGAGAGTCAATTATGTACCAGAAATTTTCATGGTATTCAATTTGCAGAAATATGATTTCATTGTTCTGCAAAACCGCTTTAATTTTACTAACAAAAAAATGATAAAAAACATTTTGAGTTCACCGTACGTTGTCCTTCACCTCTGCTTGTAAAAGTAGATCAGCACTGTATTATTTATTTTATGCACATAAACTTCCACGTATAAATAAAAATTGGTATTTGAATGGAAGTTTCTTACTGCACCTTATTATCAACTTTTTTGTTAATCTCTTTAAAAAAGAATTTAAGCGCAATTTTTTTTTCCTTTGAAAAATATTTATTATTTTTTGTGTAAATCGCTAATTACAAATGCATACCACTAATAGTCGTTATTATTGATGATTTTTTTTCACCACGTCTTGTAAGAAGGTCTCAAAAATGAAAATGTCGCAATAGAAGCAGTAGCCGACGAATATAAGCCATTGCTATGTTTACAAGCAAACGAATGAGAACTGCATGTCGTTAATTAAATATGTTGTAAGCTTCGCATGGGCGTAATACGTGACAGATTTAAGCATATTTTTTTTGTAATTTCTGCAAAATTTGCAGTTTCGCTGTAGTAGCAAATTCTAAAATAAAAGAAAATTAATTTGCCAATGCTCACGAGACATTTTCGCCGCGGTTATTTCTATTTCTCGTTCACTCGATGTGCAAATTGTCGATTCGCAAACGGTATCCATAGCTAAACGAAAAATCGATCCTTCGTCAAACACACGGCGCAGCTTGATTTTTCCCCGCGGCAGCGCTAAAAAGCCGCCGAGCTCCTCCATTCGCGGAACTAAATTACGCGCTGAGAGCGCGCAAAATGGGCACGCGTGCACCTCGTGCATCTTGCGCGTTGGGCTCTCTCTCTAGCGCTCGGGTGCATTTCATTGAGCGAGCAAGACGGGGAGCCGCGAAGGACGCCGGCAGCCGCGGGAAAAGGCACATATCCCACATACCTGTATCTATCCTCTCGCTTCCGGTGACGGGGGGGGGGGAGAGAAGGGCAGACCGTCGCGCAGGTATAGACTTGGCTCGCGCATTCCTGCCTATCCGGAGTGGAGTGGGTCCGCCGCTCGACTCTCTCCTTCTCCCTCTATCGCACGCGCGGAATCCGTCCAGCCTTCGCGGACGCATCCGAGTCTGCAGTTATGCGCTCTCCTCTCGGCCGCCCACTGGGTCATCCTTACCTTAGGAGGGAGCCTAAGGGATTCGCATCCGCCGCCGACGTATTCCGCGAACGTCGAGCTGATCTTGTCCTCTTGGAACGGGAATGACCGAAGAGGCAATAGTTAAGGGCCTCACGGTCCATATACGCGGAATTCTTTCCCGTTTCGCTTGCTTTTTTTTTTTAAATTGTCCGTAAAGAGCACGTGGGTGACTTTTCGAAGAAATGTTTGCTCCACCTGTAAGCTTTCAAATTTTTTTAATGACATCATTCGTCAATTATCTAAAGACTTTAGATAAAATCTCGCAGAAAGACTTTTAAATTAGCTTAATTAGAATTGGAATTGCTGATGATCAAATTAATTTCGTATTTTGCGCGCGTTTTCTAATCTAATAATTTTATTATATTTTAAATACAATCTTACATTGACAGTGATTCGACTAAGATAAAATGATTATTTAAATAATTATGAAAATTTAAAAAAAGAAAGATTAATGTTAATAGAGCAAGGATCAACGATCGACAAGGGCTTTTGGAAAGAAGAAAGTGGAAAGAAGGAAAATACAAAATAAGCGAACGAAGAGTGTACTCGGTATAAAAGTTTCGGCATCGACTAAGTATCTTTCACGAGCTTACGGTCGGCCGGGTTTGCGTCCAGTAGCCCGGGCCCGCGGCAGAAATTTACGCATTCACCAGGCTCGCAATTCTCGCTGTTGTCCTCCGCAGTCCGTTGCCGTGCGGCTTCTCGCTCGTACAATCGGCTGTCCCGGGTATCCCCAAGTTTCCGCGTTCTCGTGTGCCCGCTTGTCGCGACGTCGCACTTTTCCCCCTCGTATATATGCTAAGTGCTTCGCGGTATCCATTGTTTTTCAGCACTGCCGTCAGTACTTCCCGATTGATTTTATTGGTTTCCCGTACCGCCGCCGGCTTCCGTGGATTCTTCCTGTCGCATTAGGCCTCCTCGTCGGCGACGCCGCCTTCTTCGTCTGCTTTCCTGATTTTCTCAATTTACTCTTGCGCGACCCTCCTATACACCACGCCGCAGACTCCCAGCCCTCCCTCTCGAAAAGAATAATGCCCATTCGGGCTGCTAGGCGCTCCCAAGCAAATCGACTCGCGTATTGGTGCATTCTTGTTCGTGTGTTTTGCTATACAGAGCGGCTTGGAAACACGCGCCGCTCGCGCGCGTACATGCGTACTTCGAATGTTTTCTTGCACTTCTTCCGTCCACGAGGATGCTGCTTTCAATTTGCCAATAGCTGCCGCTGTTAGGAATTCTTGCGGGAGCTTTTTTCCTTCATCGTCGGGAATGAGGTCACGCTAATTCATTGTAAAAAGATGTAAAATCCTCGACATACTACTGTCGCGTTTTCTGCGACGTTTCCTTCAGTTCGTAAGAGGAATACAAAAAGATCGTTAATTTTCCACAAAAATGTAGGAATAATATTGTGTCACCGATGTAGTACCGACACTTTTTTAGTTACGTACAACTTGTAAAAAAAAAGAAGCGAAGCGCCTCTTACCAAAAAGATTTTCAACTTCGTGCCGAGCTCGTGTGTCTGAGACGGTGTGACACATCACCAGGAAATTTTTCGAGTTGGAAAAGTATTTACCATAGGCTATGAGGTCGCGAGGGCATACGGGCAGGGATGGCGAGCGGGGGGTCGAAGAAAATTGTCGAAGAGCCAAGGAACCGAAAAATCGAGTTACGTCAAAGTGAAGCTTCGCAAGGCTGGGGAAATAGCTTGGCGAATAATTAAAGGCGACCCAGATTTCGAACAACTTCTTTTCCAGAGCGCCTTTCGTTTGACAGTCAGACGCTTACAACAATTTCAATTTCCAGCTTTCTTCCTCGCCTATGGCCGATGCTGATTAACAGTGCCAGCTGTTTTTATTTAAGATGATAAAAAACTCGCACAGTGATCACTCGTCGCTTCATTTGCTTCGTGTTGAAAAACTGCCTTTTAAAATAAATTCATAAATTTACATTAAAATTTGTTTTTTTTTTTTAGTTATGAGCTTTTTATCTTTTTTTTTTATTCATTTTAACGATCGTCAAATACAAAAAGTAATACATATAGGATTCATCTGCGACAGACTGTTATTTCGGGATACGGTTTCTCCGTTGCAAAGATGAGACGAGCTCTGCCAAAATTGAAAATTAACACCCACCCGGTTTCCATTATCGGTGTCGTTGTTTGTAGCTAGCACGGCCTGCTCGACTGCTTTCGCGAGACTACGTCGCCCAGCGGAGAGTACGTGCCAAAAACTTTCCGTTGACCGTTGCTTGGCTCGGCCGGCATGACTCATGGGTTCTTAAAGGCTGCAGCTCGGCAACGGAAGCGCTCACCTCGTTTCTTTTTCATTCCTCTTCCCGCCGCCCCCTTTCTTCACCGTGACTTTTCCATAATGAGATGTGATCGATACCTATCTCGGTATTACCTTAATTTCTTCAAAATCACTTTTGTTCGTCATTTAACCAATGATTCAATGAGAGTGGTCCACTGTCATCCTTTTAATGTGACTGGTACTTTTTTCATATAGTAAAAAGATCATTCATTCCGGAGCTTTGTTTGAAGAAGCATGCGTGATACCGCACGCGAGATTTTTGGCATTTCCAGCATTATCTTTTCTTTGCTTTTTCTAATCTCGCTGCGTACAAGGTTAAATGAATTTCGCGATTGCCATCGATATAAACTTTGCATTATAAAAATGATCGTATTCCGCGCTATATCGCATTTTAGCTCGAAAATATAAAAATTTTATTCGAGAGAAATTCAAAGCTATGTGTGCAATTGGTCGATCTCGATAAGACACCGACAATTGCCGTCGACCAAAGCTATCTCCGCGTGGCTGTCTTTCTTCTTCGGATTCTCGGCTCTTAATTCGAGGTGTTGGACAAAAAGGGGAAGGTGGAAAAAACGAGCACGAAATCCCCATGTGTCTCTGTCAGTCCCACGGCGTGGATTCGTGCAATGCATCGCGATTGTTGCATCAACGCTGATAAGACAGCGGCGACGTCGGTCTGAGCGGCGCCAGCGATAACGCGCGAACGGACGCAAGCAGGAAATTTTTCTGCCCGCACCGCCGAGCTCCGGCGAGCCGCGTGCACTTGTACAGCTCAAGGACGAACGCGCACGGTACGCATGCGCCGCCGCCTCGATCGGCCGGCCGAACGTTTTCTTCGCCTCTGCAGACTTTTTAAATTCTGCCTTGCGTTCCTCTTCCACTTTTTCACTTTTTATCTCCTTTACAAAGGCCGACGGCCGTCGCCTTTTTTTTTCTTTTACCCGTCGAAAATCGAATAGATTGGAAGGGTACTCCGCGATAATGTGCTGAATGAATCACAATTCCCATGCAAAGCGGCGTGTGTGCCTCTTGTCGAAGGATTCCCAAATTTTTAAATTCCGCTGCGATCCTATACGTCCAAAGATTGCACAATCAAAGCGGCCGTTTCCTTCGATTTTTTATTTGCGCGTGAATGAAAGGAAGTTGTAAGTTTCTAGCGAACGAGCGCTTGGTATAGCAAAAATTCCAATATCATTCTTATCGTCGTTCCTTTTCTTTCTTTTTTTTTTTTTTAATCAAATTTCAAGACCAAATCGCCGAAGCAGCGGGAATCAATTTGAAATGTAAAACGGTTAAAAATGAAGAGCAGAAAATAAATTCCATTTGCAACTGGCCGGCGATAAAGCAGAGAGCGCAAATGAGCGAAGAAGGAGCATCGACTTTCCGTTTAGCACGCAAGAAAGAGAGCACCGAGCGCGCCAGACAGACAGTTCTTTCTCGCGTTTCGCGCGTGCACCGCTTTCATTCATAACTCTGCGCCGCCACCGCCGCCGCCGCCGCCGCCGCCGCATGCTGCTGTCGCGTTCGCGCTTCCGATCGTCTTCATCTCCTCGCCTCCTCTCCTTTTCCCTTTCTTTCTTCGCGTTGCGTTTTAGCTCGGCCGCGCTTTCGGTGCTTTCGCAGGAGCGCGAACGCCGCCTCCGACGCTCGAGCACCGCAAGATGTGACGGCGAAAAGAGAAAGGTCGAGGAACGTCCGGTCCCGATTGCCGAGAGAACGGGAGCGATTAACAGATTAGCGAGGCACTTTTGCAAAGTCGCCGCCCGAAGGAATTGGGCACACTCAATCTTATTGGTTTTCTTATGCCGATTCTGGCTTCTTAGTCCGCGCATTACCGCTAGGAAGTTTCCAAGTTTATTTTTATCGCTCTTAATTGAATTGGCGATAAACATTACGTTAAACAATTGATTTTACTTTAAAATTTATTAGTTGTTTATCGTTCGAAGTGAATTTTAAATAGATCTGGTATACAGAATTTTTATAAGTAATATATTAATTATGGAGAAGTTAGTGACTTAGAAAAATTTGGTAATTAGTGTAAAAATATACAAGGATGCGAAAACGCGCGGTTAAAATTTGAAAGAATAATTTTCCTTCGGCGTAGAGAGAAGTAAATATTTCTCTTCAAAACAGCAAACGGACGTTCACCATAGTAACTTCAAACCTGCAGTGCACCGTGGAACTTCAAAACGACCCCTGCTAAAGAATCGATAACGATTATCATACTCCGCAGGCAAACGTGAGACTGCAGGTAGTCGTAATTTCCATACCTTCAACGTTAACACGAAACGTTTTAAAAGATTTTTTTGAATAATCTTGATATGTCGTTTATTAAAGAATATTATCTTAAATTTCTTTCCTGTATAAATATTAATTAATGCCACTATACGGTTAATTATTTTATTACTCCCTCAGCTCCAATTAACACCGCCACGTTTGTTAAATTAAGTTGCTTCAATTATCGAAGTTTCTTATTCAAATAAATAATGAAGCAAAAATTAATGAAAATATATGCAGTATATAGAAGAGTTGGGAATATCCAAGCTTAGTCATCGATATATATTTTCGTATGAATATGCATCTGCAGCAACATCATCGTGTGTTGTCCGCTCGAAAATAGCTCAAGATTTTAAGTGTGATCAATTGTAGAACTAAAGCACGTATTACCAACGGCATGGGGCGTTGCTCGCACCCCTCGCGAAATAAAAAAAAAAAAAAAAAAAATTGTCCAGGCAACCGCTCGGCAATCTGTGAAAAATGTATAATTTCCCCTCGAACGGGCTAGCGGGTGGTGTAACGAATCCGCGACACGGACCCAAGTTTAACAGCGTGATCAGCACGTGCTCCGGGTGGCCAGGGGATTTTCCTCATGACGCGCGCACTCCGCTGTTGTGTCCTCCTTCCCCTCGGCGTTTCCTCGCGCCTCCCCACCCTGCAAGCGAGCCGCTCACCCCGCGGGCCACGCTTACGTGTATAACGCGCCTCCGACGCGCGGCTTGCTCTCTGGCGGGGCGCGCGCGCGCGCGCGCACCAGTCGATGGCCCTGGCTCGCTTTCGGCTCGCCCTCTCGCGCTCCATGGCGAACCATATGGGGCCGGTCTCATGCACTCGCGCATAGCAACAGAAACGGACTAGAAGCGCCGCGCGCCGAGCGCTCGCTGCTCCCTTCCTTCTTCCTTCTTCCTTCCTCTGACGCGCGCCCGCGCCCGCGTGCACTTGCTCTCGCGATTGTTGCCGCTTTGTAATTGGATGCTGAAAGATAAAGGGACGGGAGGGACAAAGGGACGAGAAGGAAGTCGATCGACGACCCCCCTTAGAGCTCTTGCATATTCATCCTTTATCCACTTCGTTCTGGCTTCACTGTCATCTCTTCTCGCTCTTTTCATTTAACAAGAGTTTATTTCATTTATTTTTGTTGTTGTCATCTTTAGTTCATTGCCGGTTTACCTGTGCTTAACTCGATTCTCACCTGGTTGCTGTTACGTTGTTGGGTGCAATCCTTATACACGGTATTCGCGGAAATAATTAAAAAATTCAATTGCTAGATTAAAATCGGTATCAAACTAAAAGAAGTAATAAGTATATTTGTTATAGTAGTTTGCCTAAATTTAAAAAAAAAAAAAATTACAAAAAATATTTTTATAATTGTAGCTACGAAAACAAGCCGATCGATGTGAAAAATTGTTCTCACTCGAGCTTGGACAGGAAATGACGATAAAAATAGCTATCAGCCACGTAAACGATGAGAAGGTTAATAAAAATGATATCAGTTGAACGATAAACCGATAAACAAACTCCAAAAAAAAAAAAATAAAATAAGAAATAAAACGAACGCGAGTGCAGCAAAATGGTCGGTCGTCTTGCGTATACTCCGAAATAAATTGCAAACAAATTCCGCGATGGCGAGGCGGCGAGTTACGGTCAAGGCTTAAAATAGAAAGAGTAAAATTTAAACTGCAGACGTTTCGTAAAAATTAAGAAAACCGGCCTGAATGAACGTAAAAACTACGTGGAAGAGGCAAGGGCGAGAGAGACAGGGAAAGAGCTAAAGAAAAAGAGAAAAAGAGACCGAGAAACGCAAAAAAAAAAAAAAGAAAAAAAAAAGGCATTTACACGCAGTCAGAAATAGACGATCGGGCCGAAAGAATAGTAGAAAAGAGATAGAAGTACAGAGGCGCAGAAGACAAGACTGCTCTGGCGGAGGATAGGGGTAGGGAGTAACTTCAAACAAGCGGAGAGGGAGGGAACGGCGGGCGGGTGCACGCACGAAGATAGAAGAAGCAAGCGAAACTGCGAGGAGTGCGAGGCAGACATCACTGAGGTGGGGAAGAGTCGCGCGCGCCGCAAGGGGGTGAGAGAGCGCCGCGAAGGGGTGGGAGGTTGCCGAGAGAACCCTGGGGCTGCTCTCGGCAATGTCAATGACCTCGAAAGAGCGCCGCTCTCCCTCTTTCGTTCTCTCTCTCTCTCTCTTTCACCCTTCCTCCCTGCCTCCCTTCCTCCCTCCGTTATCTCCGTCTCTTCTGCGCGCGCGCGATTCTTATCGCACGCGCAGCCGACCATGCGCAGCTTACGAAAGGCGAAATTCAAGTCCGTATGGTAGTGGATGAAAAAAAAAAAGCGGCCGAAAGAAACGATCTTTATTAACGAGCCTGTTATGCCCGCCCTGCCTTCGAAAATTTCGCGAATGTCCGGCGACAGCCCTATCGAGCATCGATCTGTCAGCGTTATACTTTTTTTTTTTTCGAACGCGGTGTATGTGGAGCGCGCGCTCGGGTATTATCGAGCAATGAACTTTTCCTTCGCCCCGGCCGCGTGAGCGCTTCAAGACGCCTCGCTCTTTCCGAAAATTTCGTATAGCTGGATAATTTCATGCCGGCGTGACTCGAGCCGCTTCTCTCATTTATGCACTTTTAATGCATCTTAATAAAAAAGAAAAAATTATTTAAATCCCGAAATATAATCGAGGGTGAAGAGACAATTGCATTTTTAAATTACGATTTACATTGTGAAAATAAAAGTATTTTTCATTTATTGAATTGCAAGCTTCTTATGTTTAGAAACGCCGTAACTTATATTGCTTCTATTCTACAAAAAAAATAGTGTCTTATTTTACTTGCATGAAAGTGTGGCAATTTAAGTCACGCGGGGCAATGTTTTTTTTTTTATTAATCTTAAAAGAAAAAAAAATCACTTTAAATGAAAAAAAATAATAATAATAAGATTCTCAATTACTTATGTAATAGCAATCATTTGATAATGTTATTTGTTAATGTGATGATTTGAGTTACTAATGAGAATTTCACTTTTGAAGGTATACTATGCCAAAAAGAAGAGAAGAGCGCAACAGATGCAGGGCGAAGATGGTTCGCACAAGAAGGAGAGAAAGCTCTACAACGACGGTTGGGACGACGACAACCACGACTACATTATCAAGAATGGGGAGAAGTTCCTCGATCGGTACGAGATCGATTCGTTAATAGGTGAGTTCGAAGTCTCTTAAATTTTCCGATCTACTGCTTCAGTCGTACGATTGTTACCTATATAAATCTATTTAAAATTTGAAATCTAAATACAGTTAAAGCACCATTAAATGTTAATATTAAAAATAGACTTTTTGCAATTAATGAGGGCTTAACTATTTCTCAGATTATTTAAATACTATATTAATCGTGATCTCTTCGTAAAAGAATGAAACATCAATTGCGTAAATCGAAAAAGTGACTCATGTCTAATTTCTTGTGAGAAACTTATCAATAAATACTTTCTCCATTAAAAAATCGTTAAGACAGTTTTTAATTAAATTTTTATTGTTTACAGGTAAAGGCAGCTTTGGCCAAGTAGTAAAAGCATTCGATCACGAAGAACAAACTCAGGTGGCAATAAAAATAATTAAGAACAAAAAACCCTTCCTAAACCAAGCGCAAATCGAAGTTAGGTTATTGGAAATGATGAATAGAGCGGATACCGATAACAAGTATTATATAGGTAAGCGGACTGCTTTCAAATGTATTCTAAGCACTACTGACATGCAGTTAATTTCCTAATATAATTCATTATCTTTTAGTTAAACTGAAGAGGCATTTTATGTGGCGAAACCATTTGTGTTTGGTATTCGAGCTACTGTCGTACAACCTCTACGATTTACTTAGAAATACGAATTTCCGAGGGGTGTCGTTAAACTTGACGAGAAAATTCGCACAGCAACTGTGCACTGCCCTCCTGTTCCTCTCCACGCCGGAATTGAACATCATTCACTGTGATCTGAAGCCTGAAAACATTCTGCTGTGCAATCCCAAACGAAGCGCAATAAAAATTGTCGATTTCGGCAGCTCGTGTCAGCTTGGACAGAGGGTAAGAGGAGAGCAAGCCTGAATTATTCTTATTTTTGGATCGGCGCTTCGCCAGGCCCGCTAATGAATCCTTGTTTCTTTTTAGATATACCAGTACATACAGTCTAGGTTTTATCGATCACCCGAAGTGTTACTAGGAATACCGTATGACCTCGCGATAGACATGTGGAGTCTGGGTTGTATTTTAGTTGAAATGCATACAGGGGAACCTTTGTTCAGCGGTGCCAACGAGGTAATATTTTTTTTTTCAATTAATTGTTTCTTTTATTTTCTTCGGTATTATTATTAATCTATCATTTTTGATTTAAGGTTGACCAAATGAACAAAATTGTGGAAGTGTTGGGCATGCCGCCTAAACACATACTGGACCAAGCGCACAAGGCGCGGAAGTACTTTGATAAAGTCCCAACGGATGGCTCGTACGTACTGAAAAAATGCAAAGATAGTAAGAAATACAAGTTGCCAGGTACCAGGCGGTTGCACGACATCCTAGGTGTCGAAACGGGCGGCCCCGGTGGCAGGAGGCATGGCGAACCCGGCCACTCGATTTCCGACTACCTCAAGTTCAAGGACCTGATATTGAGGATGCTGGACTTCGATCCCAAAACACGGGTCACGCCTTACTACGCACTGCAACACAACTTTTTCAAGAGGACGGCCGATGAGGGGACCAACACGAATATCGCCGCTGCCAACAGTGCCAATACCAGTCCGGCGGTCGTGTCGATGAGCCAGGACCATGGTGAGCTCATGAGTTTTTCTTTCATTTGTTTTATTCTCTTTTAAAAAAAATTTACAAGATCATAAACTGTAAAAATGTAAAGCAAAACTTTCAATAGCTTTTTTAAATCATCTTTGTAGTGCTACAAAAGAAAACGTTATAATGTCTTAAATTGAATCCATCGGCGAAAAAAGGTTGATCGTATTATTCATTTTAAATTGTACAGAATCAACACCTGCGAATTTTTCGTCTTTAACAGTTGCAAAGCGCAACTATTTTTACAGTTTATTGACTCTTTGAATAGTTTTTTTGCATCAACAGATAAATTTGAAGTTATCTCACTCTCGCAGTGCCTACATGCGTCATAATCATTTTTGGATTTTTATTTCTAGAGAACAACACGTTTACTTGAAAAGAACTGCCTCTATGTGCTTAATATCATTCATTATCCATTGTTTATCAGTAATTTGACTTTTGTTTTTAGTCATAATGCCTACTCGAGCAAAACAACAGATATGATATTGACAAGTTTCTTTGAAACAATCAATCGACTGATTTTCGCTTCAATCAGACTTTTAAACTTATTTTCTTTTTCTTATTTGCTGCAAAATAATAACGCCATTTATTGTTTATTTTAAAATTCATACTAATTCAAATTTCATAGTTAAAAGTTCGTGTATTAAACTTTAATTTCAAATTGGTAACATTTTTTTGTAGAAGTCTTTATCGTAATCTAGCTCAGCCATCACTATTTTAAAGTTTTGTTTTGTGCAGAAAGTAAGAGGTTTTTTCATCTCTTCAGTACATTTCGAATCTCACAAGATTATCGCGTTCATCTTCAACGTATTTCAATATCGCTGATACCCTTATTTTCATGAATACTTCTTTTATTCCGAGGATCTAATGTTGGAATATAAGCGGTTTCACTCTCCACCTTTATTTATTTAAACGTATTAACTTTCACAAGTAAATGAACATTTGAACCTCTAAGAAATTATTCTATCATCTTATGCTTTAATAATTTTTGGTTTTTTCTTTCTTATGGCACGTCGCAATGTAGGTGATTAGTTTTAATTGTCGACGAGCAATAACCAATATCTTTCGTTCTTTTTATTCTCTTATATTTATTGTTTATTTTCTGCACAAACTAAACGATACTTGTTGTTGTTGTTGCCCGTAGATATGATGGGGGGACAGTACGCGGCTCGATGACTGTCGTATCCGCGGGGCGGCGACGACCTGTCCTAGGCCCCAACCCTATTCTTACTTACTAACATAAGTAAGTTCTGTCTAACAAACAAATCCTTAATTGCTGAAAACTAACAAGTTACCCAAACATTAAGTTTCTATAATATACCCCTCTGGCCTCGGATGCATTGCGCGAAGCCTTGCTTGCGAATTCCAACATTTTTGCAAAACAGTTTCAAATGCCAAGCGATGGATCATGGATCTTTGCCCAGAGCTTGAAGTTGACTTTTAATATAATGTCTTCAACGCGCCTATCAATGTTTTATGTTGTCAATTGGAATTTCGTTAAAAGAATCTAATTGATATGCGTACTCCTAAAAAATAATCAACTCTAGAATATGTTTCAAATTACAAACAAATTATTTAAAGATTATTGATTTTATTCTTGCGCGTCTGTTGAGTGTAATAATTTTTAATAATCAACATATTCTACGGTTTCTGTATTTCTGTATCTACAACATAAATGTTGTCATTATCGTTTTTCATGTTCTTTATTCATGCATGTTCTTTAGCTGCTTGTACTAAATTTAGAGCAAATAATCAATTCAAGTCCATATAGCATGTCTTATCTTTTTATCTAGATTTTCATTATGAAAAATTAATATGTTAAAAACAAAAAAACCCCAAAGATATTAACAAAACAAATGCATTGAACATAATGTCACACGTAATGTTTAAAAATGCATGCAAAAACTATTAAGATTTTTAAAGTCCTCTCATTTCTTTAAAAAAGCAATGTCCCCGATGTTTTGAGAATTATTATCCGACAGCCATCACCATAGATTCATTATAATTCGAAGCATGGCCTATCAAATGTTTATATTAAATATAGACTTTTGTCGTCTAATTTTGTGTCTAATATCACTTCTAACTACAATTGTATCATTAAATATTCTTTATTTCACCATTTTCATTATCATCAGTTTTTTCAATGATTAAGCAGGAACCTCCTGCTTGTCATAAACATTTAAGACGTTCAAATTGTGAAATTTAAAGAAGCTAATCGTTTTTTATAAAGTTTAATTAATAAAAGAAATTTAGTTTTAAAAGAAAAAAAAATTCCTTTTTGAACACTTAATTCTGGGATGTATACAATAAATATAACAACTTAATTGTTATTGCCGTCTTTGCAATGAGTCCTGTAGCTGAAACTGGAACTTTTCATCTATCACCCTGTAGTTCCCTCATAGAAACGTACTCACTGGTGTACTATATTGTTCTCGATGATGTTGGCTCAGCTTTTCGCGGATGAAAGCAATACTGTCAACGTCTTGTTAGTCTTAGTTTTAGTAACTCCAGTGCAAAGGCCCTCTCGTTCATTATTTTTTAGTAGCGAAATATCCTCACGGGTGATACTACTTCTACATTGGCAAATTGTGCAAAGGAAAGAGCAGTTTTTTAAAAATGTACTTTTTGAAAATGCCAATTAAAGAAGAAAAGTATAAGCAGTATCCGTCCGTCAGGTAGTTGTTTGAGTAGCTCGACTAATGAATCTTTTTCTGATGTTCCCCAGGACTGGTTAGCATGTCTGGACAGGGCAGCAGCGGCGGTGGCGGAGGCAGCGCTGGTGGCAGCTCCGGTGGCAGCGGTGCCAGCGGCGTCGGCGGTGCAATGCAACAGCAGCAGCAGCAGCAGCAGCAGCAACAAGCGACAGGACAGAGCCTGGGGAGCAGCGTGGGCAGCTATCAGCCGATGGAGTGCGAGTCCTCGCCGCGGCACACGCTCGGACTCGGCAGGCGGGTGGTAGGCGGCTCGTCGAACGCGAGCGGCCTGCCGGTTAGCTCGGCGCCCGCCTCCATGGATGGGAACTGTGGAGCCGGTTCCGCTGGCGGCTCCCTCATACAAAGCTCTCTCGGCTCGTACAATAGCCTGATTCTTCCTAGCATTCCCCACCTGCCGGCAGCGATGATGGGCTCGCCCATGGCCGGCATTCACCACCATCACCAGCAGCCAAGCTTCTACAACTACGGGGGTTACGTCGCCGGCTCCGAGGGCCATAGACAGGTGGTGGTACCCTCTCAGGTAGTCGTGGCCGGCGGCAAGCAGCGAGGCGACGCCGAGAGAGAAGACAGCCCTATGGTGGGAGTGTGCATGCAGCAGAGCCCCGTCGCCATTCACTGATCCTCAGCCTCCTCGGTGTCGCCGCCGTCTTCCCGATAGCTGGCAACGCGGGACCGCTCCTTCGCTCTTCTTCGGCACCTCACATACTTGGGCTGCCAAGTCTGTGAGCCTGGTTTCATCGGCTGTCCCCAATAGCCTTCTTTGGAACTGGCACCTCTTTCGAGAGCGCTCGTTCGACCGTTTGTCCGAGCTCATCACGTTTCAACGACTGCTCAAGTGGCGCGCTTGTCTGCGATGAGAATTATTTTCGCGGCCTTGATTTCGAGAACGGACACTGCAAGTGAAACAAACGTGCAATTTGTCGAGAAATTCAGAGTGAATTTATATGTAGTAAGGAAAATGCTAAATTCACGGCGAAAAGTATTGCACGATAACCTGATTTTACGCTCATTAATTTTTAGTGCATTTCCAGATTCAGTCGAAATTCGCTGTCGAAGAATTTAGTAGGCTGCGAGAGTGCAGTGGTTTTTCTTAAATATGCTTCTAGCCTTCTTTTGAGTGTGATGATTGAAATGATGTTTCTCGAAGATAATACTGACGAATGTTGAAGGGACAATTCTAGAAATCAAGCAATCATTCTGACAAACGTGCAAGACGAAATTCACACGCCGATAAACCGGATAATCCTCTGAATCAGCCTCTAGGGAAGAGAGTCCAGAGTCTCTTAATCTTCGCTTCCGTACCTCGCGAAGGCAGCAGCTTGCATACGCGCGTCCGAAGGAGCGAAAAGGCTGACAATCACGACAACGAAGATTCGCAACTGAAGAAAAAGAAACGGAAGAAGACGAAGCCCAAGAGCACTTATACCTTTCTTCCTCGAGTCTTCTCGCAACAGCTACGCGCGTACAAGCAAACTTCCAAAAAGGACTAGTAAAACGAGACGTCGATCGGCCATTGCGGTAAGCGAGTTTAAGCTATTGGGCCGACAAAAAGGAGCTTTAGATGGAAACTCGCTCGTTCACTATTTAATACTAAAGTACGTGTGTATATAAAAAGCCTGTACCTATATGCATGTACATATGTAGACGAAAATGCATGTGTATGTACGCATAGGTGGTATCGTGCCACTGCCGATCGGCGCAGTACGCATTCGGAGAGAAAAGCGAAGACTTCGGAGGCGGAGATAGCAAATCAATTGCCGCGTTACCTCGAGAGCAAGGGTAAACGAGGGATTACGGCCTAGTATGCAGATGAAATCCAGCTTGGCCTCTTTCAAGTCCTCCCCGACAGACACTTAATTAAAATTAAATAAAAATAATTAATACAAGGACAAAGCAAATTTAGTCGATAACGCGACAATGGATTACTTTTACCATATGAACTGTGTGGCCTAGAGAGGAAAAAGTGATAATTAACTATTACTATTACATTAAATGAAGGGAAATACAGATAAACAATGTAATCATGTACTACGATAGAGTTTTATACACGATGTGACGAAAGGTACATAGTGCGTATTCGCAGAAAAAAAGAGAATGATTGTTCTTTGTACAATACGTTTAGGTGAATGAAAACAAGAATGCAGCTTTGGGTCTTAACATGTAAGTGCAGAATAAAGTGTATGAGTGGTTGTATGTAAGAAAAAAAAAACAGCGACAAAGAGCGCACTTGCGAAACAAGAGCGAAAGAATGAGAGAAAAAAGGAAAGAAAGAGAGAACGGAAAGGAAGAGATGAATTTGACTCTTTTATTTACTTTTCAATTCGACGAGGCGTTGAATGTGTGCATAAAACACGCTGAGCGGCGCAAATTCCAGTTTGTTGCTTACAGGGACTTGAAACAAACTTGCGAGTCTTTGCGCGACTTAACAATACATATTTATACATAAAGTATTGATAAGAAAGTTGAAGTGTAAACACTAAGAATCATCAAGAATGATATAATCATACGAAAAAAACTAGGTACTTTGTAATAAAACAGTACACGTGTATCGCAAATACATGCAGTCCCAACGTCGTTATTGATTTTTGCCGTTTTTTTCCTTTTTATTGTTATTGTATACCAATTTCGCTCAGCCTAGTGAACGTAATAAGTTCAAAGGAATGCGAAACGAAAATGAGCTCCACGAAATTTTTAGATACCGCTTTTTTCAAGAGATAAATAAAAACACGTACTGAAATATAAAAAAAAAAAACACTAAAACTAGTTAAGATATTCAATACTTAGACTGAACAAATGTTTATTAAGATAATAGAAGCGATTTTCGTCCGCAGTATTTTTACTAAACATCGAAAGTCTGTCGCTGATTATTGCATGCGTTGATTATATAACAAATCTTAAAAAACGCGATTCCTTTTTAATACCTACTGATAAAGACTGTTAAAGCATTTGCTGTACAATGAACGTTTGCTAGAAGTCTACTGATAGACAGGATAAAAATACTGTCATGAAAAATGTAACAATTTTAATAGCCATTGTTTGTCAAATTCAATTTATACAACTTTCAAATTTTTCAATTATCGTTTTTCTAAATAGATTCATTTACACATTTTGTATTGAACGAAGAATTTGGAGGAGATCCTTTTGAAAACGACGAATAATATAAAATAAGTTCAGTAAGGAAAATGTTGGGAATTTTTCCTTGCATTAACATGCCGTATTCGTGTATCGGTTTGGCTGTCGATGTATTCGAAGCGACTGTAAGCGCGAAACCAATGCATTTCATCTAGCTTTTTAAAGGGCTTGGAATAAAAATAAATAAAAAATTTCATCGATCATTTAGCTTATACGAATGACGAATTCCGTTGGGGTACGAACAGATTTTTCAAGTTATTTATATATTTTTATATCGCAGTGTCGGCTACGTGTACATGTGTATTTCTATGCCCTTTCTCCATATGACGTCGGATATGCTACCATTGAAAGCCTTTCTAGGACCAGTGAATTTTGTTGGATATCTGCGTCATGTGCTAATATGTACTTTTTACCGCGAGTTGAGATCGGCTATTAAACTCAACGGTGTCTTTTGAAAGTTGTTATACTAAGTAATGTCGAATCTACCGCAGCCAAACGGATAAGAGTTGAGCATGCGAAACGAGTAAATATAAAAAGAACTAATGCACGTTATAAATATGTTTAAATGAAAAAAGTATCACAAGGTCTCTTGGCAAGTGCGAGCGATGCTCAGAGTTTTCTGTGATAAATTCTGACATTCTCAATGAGAAATAAAACTGAAAGAGAATAAGAGTAAAATAGAAAATAATCTTTTGTGTAACGGCAAAAATCAGTACGCTTTTTTCAAAGGAGCAAAAAAAAAATGATAAGACACAAATAGATAAAGTATGATATCTGATGAATCCTCTTCCAATTCTCTCTGTTGGATTCTGTACACGAAAGTTCTCACGATCGATGTAAGCGAAAACGGCTTATTTGACAAGATTAGCTTTATTTTAAAAGTAAATCTTGACGTACGAAAATGTTTTTTCTCAAAAATAATAATAATAATAATAAATGTATAAATCAATAACAAATTAAATTAAAAGCAACCCTTGACAGATGACTCGGTGGCCACTTTCGAGTACAGACTTTGACCATGCATCGAGGCATTTTGTTCTTTATTTCATTATTTTCTTTTCACATGACGATCGTTAATGTTGGAAATTTCTTTTCATTATTTAGTAAAAAATATTTCTGCCATTGATTTAAAAACACAAGATTTTAAAATATTTGCGAAGAGAAGCCTGATGATTTTCAAGTGAATATTGTTTATTTAATATGCAATTTAACACGACGAATTAAAACATATTTTTTCTTTTCTTAATAGCATATTGCTCAACCAATTAATAGTAATGTTGCTTTCACATATTAAAAAAAAATATTAGAGACCAATATTTATTTGTATAAAAATTTCATCAAGAGGCTCTTTAAAATTTTGGGATTTCTTTTTTTTTTTCTTTTTTCAAAAATAAATTAAAATTATGTAAAAAGCGGATTTTGGTATTTTGAAAAAAAAATCGTTAAACCATTGTTAGTTTGTAATTTGTAAATGTATTTGAAAATATTGCGTTTCTTTTTTTATTTTGAATATGCACGTCGTTTTTGGACGATCCTGGATAAATCTGGTGACTTTCGCCACTCAACAACAGTTGACCCATAATACTGAGTATTTAAGCCAATTAGCAAATGACAGAATTGTACACATTACATAGCATAAGAATCAGCGATACATGCTCCAATAGATTGCAAGTTAACGATTTACCAGACCAGTTGGTTTTTTTTTTTTTTTTTTTTTTTTTTTTTTTTTTTTTTTTTTTTTTTTTTTTTTTTTTTTTTTTTTTTTTTTTTTT
>JAWWEN010000038.1:1637018-1679083 GCA_035582955.1 Sycophila texana
TTTTTTTTTTTTTTTTTTTTTTTTTTTTTTTTTTTTTTTTTTTTTTTTTTTTTTTTTTTTTTTTTTAATAATTTTTCTTCAATTTAATTATTTACTGTACCTGTGCATGCAAATATTTCAAAATCAAAAGGCGGTGCTTATAATATAACTTGTCGGATGTTTTGAGATTGTTTTATATGATCAGTCTTTGGAATGCCCTAATTGACTTGACCGAAATTAGTTCAACAGCTGAACAGAGAATAACGCCTAAATATAATAGAGCATAAATCTTTGGGGTATGCATCAGCTGAAATAACATAAGTTTCCTAAAGTCATGTGTAAAAACATTGTGTTCACAAGAAATATACTACAATACGACTGATAAATGCCTGCAAAGTGGCGAACAAGCGTCTATCGAGGATCATTATTATATTCGAGCGGAAATATAAGTCTCGATCGTCAATTGAGCGCCACCGATCGGAGCATATGAGGAATGAATGAGAATAAAAAAAAAATAAAGCGCTAACATTTAAGAAACAAAAAACCAACCGACTTATAAAAAAGTGAGGAAAATTGTAATGAAAAACATGAGAAGAAACACGAACTCCATATGAGACAAAGAAATTGTATCTAACCTGTATACATTGTCATATTATTATTAATATTATACATAATATTGTAATTGAAAATTTGAAACAATATTACATAAGGTTAATAATAAACAAATGCATCTCTACTGTTGTCTCCTTCCTTAACAATAATATATTTTGTTTTTTTATTCGGTTTTTCAAGAATATATCAATTTTTTATTTGCAGTATATTTTTCAAGATTAGGGCCAAATAATTTAAATATCGTTATGAAATATCAGTCTCAAATAACTACAAAAAATTAAAGGCATATTATTTTTTTACAAAACTAAATAGCAGCTGAAACCAGAAACCGACAACGTCCGATGCGCCAAATTTTTACTATTTTTAAATTGCTTAATTAACATTTCTGAATAAAATTTGATGGAATAAAATTATTTACAGGATGTAAAAAAAAACATTGATTAATATATCTATACGTACACCTTGAATTCAAACGCAATTGTACGTACGGATAAACTAATCAATGCTTTTTATATTTTGCATTTAAGTACCATGTCCGGTAAGATTCTTCGTATGTATGCACATTTTTATTTTATATAATATGCAAGAGTCCAAGAGACCAAGAGTCTTGCTTCGATTATACTACGCATCGCTATTTCTAAAGGTGCGTTTCGAATTGCAGCCATCGTGGCGCTATAGTTCCAACGTTCAATCTTCAATGAATATAATATAGTTTTCTCTCAATTCTCAAAACAAGTGATATTGCATTGCTTGTTTTGTCTTAATTTATAACAGTAATGAATATGTGAAGTGCTTAAGCTTAAAAAATACAAATAATATTTCCACTGATTAATAGAAAACTGCAGATTATTGAGATCGTAAAGTGACATAAGTGTTTTGTGATAAATTGAAAATGTCTTCTAGGTTAAGTGGTATGTCTTTTAATTATTATTTTGAAGTCAATAAAATGTAAAGTTATACAAATAAAACGTAGAGTTGATGATTGATTTAATTCTTGCAATTAATTTATTATATAGAATCAAGCAATAGTTCCAGCGATGAAGAAACTGAAGTGGAATTTAATGTACGGAAAAGAAAATCCAGAGAATTACAAGATAGTCCTGAGGATCAAAGATCAAAGATGCCTTGTTTAGGTAAAAATAAAAATTCTTGAATTTATTAAATATAGTTTCATTATTATCTTTTTTTAGATCCTAATTATAGTGAGAGCTATTATAACAGTGACCAAGAAGGTAAAAAGGATGAAAATCATGATTTAGTATCTCATGAGAATTTTTATCTTTCTGATGATAAAGAGTCTGACAAAAAATCAGAAAGTTCTTATTATTCTGACGGATTTTCAAGTATGATAGATATTTTAAAATTGTTTAATAGATATAATTTATTTATTTTTATTAATTTATTTACATTTTTTAGCATCATCAAAAATAAGTAGTGGTACAAGTGGTACTAGTTCTCAATCAGATAAAACAAATGGATCATCTAATAAAAGTTTTGCCGAGCGTTTGATGGAAAAAATGGGCTATAAAAAAGGAAAAGGTTTAGGTAGAGAGTTGCAAGGAATACCTGAACCAGTAACAGCATCAACTCAGAAAGGCCGTCGTGGTTTAGGTCTTGAATTAGAAGAATTTGCAAATGCTCAAGTTGAATTTAATCCAGATGATGAAATTGTGGAAGTAAGAGAGGAAATTTTGTGGCTACAAAACCATTATAATGAATTGCCTACTATTGAAGAAGTAAATGACTGGGAGGTAGAAAGAAAGCACGGGGAAAGAAAAGAAACAATTAATGGTGAAACAACTTTTTGTTGTGAAGATGTTGTTAATAGTGTAGTAAATTCAAAATCTGTTTTCGATAGACTTGATAAAAATGAAATGCGAGAAGCAAGGACGAGATCTAATCCATTTGAAATTATCCGTGGATCAATATTTCTTAACAGGGCTGCAGTAAAAATGGCTAATATGGATAGAGCTTGTGATTTTATGTTTACAAAACCAGCTAATTTACACCAAGAAGAATTATTGTATTTTGCAGATGTATGTGCTGGACCTGGGGGCTTCAGTGAATATGTGTTATGGAGAAAAAAATGGCGAGCAAAGGGTTTTGGCTTTACCCTTAGAAGAGAAAACGACTTCAAACTTGATGATTTTCATGCAGGACCATGTGAAACTTTTCATCCTTATTATGGCCCCAGAATGGATAGCGATGGTGATGTGTATAAACCAGAAAATCAAGAAGCATTTAGAGATTTGGTAATGAAGCAAACAGAAAATCAAGGAGTACATTTTATGATGTCTGATGGAGGCTTTTCAGTTGAAGGACAAGAAAATATTCAGGAAATTCTTTCAAAACAATTGTATCTTTGTCAGTGCCTTGTTGCATTGATGATTGTTCGCACTAATGGGCACTTTGTTACTAAAGTGTTTGACTTGTTTACTCCTTTTAGTGCAGGACTTGTGTATATAATGTATCGATGTTTTAATCGCATCAGTATTTTTAAACCAAATACTTCTAGACCAGCTAATTCTGAAAGGTACTTAATTTGTCAAGGAAAGTTACCTAATATAGATCATATCGTTGACTATTTATTTAAAACTAACAAGAGACTAACAAAAAGCAATAAACATAATGATATTCTTGAACTTGTGCCAGAAGATAGGTTGATTGCAGATAAAGAATTTTTTGAATATTTAAAAAATTCTAATGAGATATTAGGACAGAGGCAAATTATTGGCTTAAAAAAGATAGCTGCTTATACAGAAGATAAAACTTTATTTGAGACTAGACAAAAAGTGATGAAAGAAGAATGTTTGAAATATTGGGAATTACCTGATGAAGCAAGAGTACTACCTCGTCGAACTAATCCAATTACAAAAGTAAACAATTTATTACAGGGATGTTCTAAAGCTAAAGAATTATTGGAAAAAGTTTCACATAAAAATGCTATTAAACTTACAAGAGAAAGTATCAATATTATTTTAAGTAATACAAATGATTGGTTTTGTTTGCCTTGTTCTTCTGGAGAAGGTGCTACAAGTTCTGATGATAAATCAGCAACACTTTACCTTGGAATGGGCCGATCTCAAGTATATAGATATTGCGAAAAAGATCGTTGGGAACAAGTATCACATTTAAATGTGGAACTACCTCGGGATACATTAGTTTATGCAGAAATAATTACTGAATACAGAAAAGAAAGACAAAGTCAAATGAAAACATATGGGTTACATATTTTAGATGCTTTTTCACTCGGTACAGAAAATATTTCTCAAAAATATTATCCTGAAAGGTACCTTTTATTTCTATCTACTGGTTTCTAACCATTAATTAAAATTATTTTTATTATTATCTTTTTTAATTACTTATTCTTTCTAGGATGAAACTCGTACAATTATTTTGCAAAGCACTTTGGAAGCCAGTAGAGGGTAGCTCTTTACCAGTAAGAGCTAAAGAATACTTTCCAGTTAGTCCAAGTCTTAGTGAAAAATTAGTATTGAAAGATAGAATAATGAAAAATGGTACAAAAGTATTAGGATATTTCCCAGTAAAGCACTCCTATGAAAATGATAGTAATGATCCATATTACTATATTCCAAGAAATATTATATTCTTCAAAGCAACTGAAGAACCTTGGGCGCGTCATAAAACTCGTAGTACCAATCAGATATATTTTTATAACAAAACAACCACAGACTCTCGATGGGAAACTCCGGATTCTGCAAAAGCCAATTTTATTAAAGTTATATTATCTAGAATTATTTGGAATTGGCCGTCAGAAGAACCAATGCCTATGAAAGAATTTATTAATCAATTAATTAAAGCACAATCTCGTGCAAAATAGAAGTCAGTAATGTGATCTATTATTTGTTGTTTTTCTTTTTTTTTTTTTTTTTCATTTAACTAGTTTTAAAATGTATCAAATTGAAACTTTTAGGTTGTACAGCTTAGAAATTTGAATTCTTTCTTTTCTTCTGTTTTTTATTTAACATTAGTAAAGCACTTTTTGTACTAAAAATTAAAAAATGTAAATATGTAAGTTTATCAAAAAATTATCTACATAATATTATACAAATTAATAGTTAAGAATAAACTTGTAACTGGTATAAAGCATTTTTTGTTAAGATAATTAAAAATTTATTTACAGCTGCAGCGCCTAAAATAGGGGATGTTTCACTTCCAAAGTCTATTATTTTTTGTTTTCCAATTTTGGTATTTTTTTCAGGTTTCTGATACAAGAAAGCATGACGAGTGTGTTCTACTATAGCTATATAAGACCCATCTGTAAAAGCAAACAATGAGAAAACAGATCTATCTTTAGCTTATTGTTTAATTTTTTCATACTTACCAGGTGGAGATACACAAAACTTTTTATTAGTTTTACTGGCTTCAACATATCCAAATCCAGGATATGTGTGAGTATGTTCTAGAACCCAATCATCATTTTTAGATTCTTTCATCATCCATATGCAACCATCATGATCATATCTTACACATATGACTTGTCCAGATTGCTGTTTTTGAGCAAACAAAACTCTGTTACTGCTACCAAGCATAGCCATGTGTGTAATTGTGTGACAATTCATATTTATTCTTTGAAGAATATTTTCATCTCCACTTAAATCACATTCTTCTAACTGTTCAGAATTGAAACCTATAGTTGGTTGGCCTTGCCTATTTGTTTCCTCTTCACTTGAACACAGATGAGATAATCTAACACACATTTTAATGAAATAGTTAGAAAAAAATATGTTTAAAATAAATATAACAAAATAACAAAAGATAATTGATACCTTGCATGAATTTCAGTAGCTAAAGCTTCATTTGGTAAATATTCTCCTCCTGTATCTGATTTTATAAGTTCATTCCACATTAAGCCACTTTCAGATTTGGACAATTCAACTTCTATGTTAGTATCTTTGCGTTTCCAAGTAGTTAGTTCTGATTCTAGTTTATTTGCTGTTTCTCCAGATAAAAGTATGTTATCTCCTACTTTAATTGTGATATTGAAATGTGTTACTTCTACTTTTGTCGCACTCTCCCCGCACTCCTCAGGAATTTTTATATAAACAGTTATGGAATCTTCATCTTGTGACCAACAATACTTTGGAATTTTTATGTCAGATATCGATGAACTATTTTCTTTACTTTTTATAGGATTAAGAGAATCATATTCAAATTCTACTTGGTCTTGGCTAATAACATGAAAAAATTCTCCACTTTTTTCAATGTGAATATATTCAACAAATCCCTTAACTTTAAGATCTTGCCTTTGAAACTGTTCTATAGTAATCACTTCATTTTCAATATTGTTTTCATAATTATAATATAAAATAATTATTCTTGAAAATTTTTTATTATTAGTTTCTTCTACTCTATACAAAGCAAGAATAATTTTGTTACTTTGCTCAATAAATTTTGCATCAAAAATTACAGCTGATTCAATATTGGTAAACAAGAAACTTTTTACTCGATCTTTATCTTTTACTAAAAATTCAAGACTTCCACAACCATTGGAAATAACACAAATATCATTAGAAGCAAAAGCAATTGATGGATTATAAATAATATTTAATAATTCTAAATTAAAAATAGTACTCGTATGAAACAGATTCAAAGATCCATCAAGATTAAAACACCAGATTTGTCCTTGTTTGTCAATAAAATAACAACTTGAATTATATGGGCTTTTAAATAAGTGATTATGAAAAGCAAATAATCTTGCTTCCAGCCAGGAATCTTGCGATGTACTTAGTTCTAGTCGTAAAACGTCTAAAAGTAAATTTTTTTTTTAAATAGCAACTTATTAATTCCTCTTTTCGATTATATATTCAATTAACAGAAAGGTTATATTTACCGGTTTGTAATTTTTTTTCGAATTTAGTCGGGACCTCGTCCGAACAAAATTGATATTTTTCAAAATTAGAATTAGCAAGCTTTTGATCTGGTCGTAAGTCGATTAGTTTTGTCATAATTGTTTGTATTATGTACCTGCTCTTTACAGTTTTGTTTACTAACGAAAAACGTCCACGCATGTGCAAATGCGTCAAGTGCCTTAAACCGTTGCAGATGGAGTAACAGTAGGTACCCTAACTATTCTACTATTAAAACGTTTCATTCATTTAGAAAAAATGCTTAGAAAATTTTTTTAACATATTTATTTATTACAAACAGTTTGCTTAAATTGAAGTATACATGTCTAAGAATTATTTTAATCATTGTATACATGTATATAAGTATATAATATATATAACTTTATTATACATTGTATATATATATGTATATATATTTTTTAGCATTTATCAATAAATGTATGTATAATATTTATTAAAAAGCTATTTTATAATATTTATTCAATGATGTTCAACAAAGTATTATCAATTTTTTTAATTTTCTTTCAATATCAATGGTTCTTAAATATTGCTGTTTTATTTTATATATAAATAATAAGCATAATTTAATATCAGATTTTAATAATGAGCTATTGTTTTAATGTCTTTATATACAGGAATAACAAAGTAATGTATTAAAACATAAATTACTTAAATATTTGTAATTTTAAATTACATTTCGTCATAAATATTAATAATAATTAATTTAAGAGAATTATCATGATCACAAATACAATAAAAATTTAAAAAAATTGAATAGTTAGAGATATAAAAAATTTGAATGTTTTGAATCTCTACTCAAAATTTAGGATTAAAATCTTAAATGTGTCCATATTTGATTAGTGAATGGTTAGACTTTGGTAGAGAAACATGATTATATTGTATCATCTGTGGTAAAAAAATAATGTAGCTGCCCATAATAATCTTTGCCAGATCCACCTTGGAACTCGACAAGGACCTAAACTTGCAACTGAACCAGCTATATGTCTCATCCAATCCCAAAGACCTCGAGGAGCATGCCCACCATTTACATATAAAACATATGTAAAACCATCTTTACATTTACCCTTTATGTAATAATAATAAGGAAGAAAACTGTGTAAACGAAAATGACATCTTTGATAAAATCTAATAGCTGGAATATTACTTGATAAAACATGAAGAAAAACTGCTTTAACAGACGATCTTTCTGGGGCAGTGACATGAGCCAGCAACTGTTCCAATAGAAGTGAAGCTATACCATTGCGCCGATATGCTCTTCGAACTCCAAGACTAAGAATATAACCGACTAGAGAATCTATTCCAAAACTGGAACAGAGAATGCCACGGTCCTCTTTATTGAGTTTGGCATAAGGTTTGATCTCTGCTACAATCAAACCTATAATAACTCCACCATAAACTGCAGCAAGAGCATAAAATCGTGATGAACTTGTTATGTCTTCGTACCAAGAGTATGGGTAGTCTGTAAAAATTAAAATAGAATTAGTGAACAAGAAGTATGAAAGAAATATAATATTCAAACTCACCAATGGGGAACCAGTCTTGACAAAGTGCTCGCACTTCCTCAAGGTCATCGGGACAGAGGAAGCGCAACTGAACCTCGCTGAGCACACAGAGAGGTACAGTGGAGAGAGAATTGGCATTGTCAGATTCTTCCTCGTCGTCATTGTCGTTGACGTGGGGAACGCAGTCACTGGGGCCATAGGGCGTCAGGGTAATGGTGCTGCTGCTGTTGCTGCTGCTGCACAAAGGACAATTGTTCAAAGGGCACTTTTCGGCATCGTTCTCAGCATCGGCACAGATTGTGCCACTCTCGGCCTGCTCCAGCCGCCAGGGTTCCTCGTAGCGACGTCCGCGACGGTCAAACGAGACGGCGCTCATTTCAAGCCTAGCTTTTCGCGTATTACCCGCATTTCGCATCGCACCCAACTAGCCTTTATATCCTAAGCATTCGACAACTTCTCCGAGGTGTCATGTCCTTATAGCACAGTCGATTGTAAACAAAGCATACTTAGGAGGCAACTCGACAAACATAATGTTTCCGGGCGTTCGCTCTCACTTTGCCAAGTCCGTATCTTCGGGTTAGACGATTCCGCCGGAACTGACAGATCCTCCAACGATTGGAAAATTCTTTTTTGAAAAATTCTCCTGCTGAACTTTATAACCTCACCGTACCAAGTTCTACACCTAAGACTCCGCTATGTGCCTTTGCACCCGAAATACTTCGTAATACGCAGGACGGCAGAACGCTTCTGTCAGTCTGCTATGTTTATATTTCCACGTCCATATATCTTCGAGTCTTCTTTAAATTGCAAACAGACTATAAAATACGAAACTGCAGTTGTTTTTACAAGATTCGTTGGACAGTTGAAAATTTGAAATCACTTTATTTTTCCCGTTCAAGTCTGCAATACAAATAATTATTATTAAAAAGATGTAATTATTAATAATTTATGCAATTTTAAGAAAAATAAATTTAATAGAAGACGTATTAAAAAAAATTAAAAATAAGCTATTGCAAAATAATTATTGTAAATATTGAATAAACATAAAAATAAAAAACAGTTTGTAGTAATTAAATAACAATTAATTAATTAGTAATAACCCAATGATGGTGCATTGCTGTCATAAAAAAATCCGTTTGTAATTGATTGTATAATGTGTATACTTAAAAGTTAGTCTTATTGTAATAAATTTAAAAAAATCAGCGGTTTTCAAAAGCCGCATGCTGCATATGCACTGCACTGCACTGCAAGTCCGGCAAACTGGCAAAAACTCAACTCGCAGACTGGTGTCACAGGACAGTTCGCTGCTTTACCGACTTTGCCCGCCAGCTGCGTCGCGCTTTCGGTAAACTATGGAATCATCAGTCTGCGGAAGCAGTGGAACTGCCGAGGCAGCGATCTTGGAGACCTCTGCAGAGCAGCAGATCTGAGTATCACACAGTCATACTGATCGCGAAAACGGGAATTTGTGCGAGCGAGCGAAAATTTGCCGTAGGGATATCGCGCGATATTCAGTGCTCGCGTCGGCGCCGAGGTCAGGACTCATGTAAACAGGCCGAGATTGTGGACCGAAACTCAGCGCGAAAGAAAGTAGAGAAAAGAGAGGGGAGCGAGGAGGATCGCGTTGGCTCATCGTCGACGGCGACGGCCGCATCTACTTACGTGCGGAGCCGCCGTGTCCATCTCGTGCAGTCGAGTCACCCGGAGGAGAGAGGAAGAGAGAGGGAGAGAGAAGGATAGTAATCAAGTCACTCGGACTGTTGGTTGGTCAGCGACCCAGCGAGAAAGCGTCGCAGCCGAGCTGAAGACGTCGAGTCCGTCTCCTGGAATTAACGAGTGCGGTCGTTGAGACAATGTCGCCTGGGATTCATCGCCATCGTCGCTTCGTGCACCCGTAGAGGGGAATCGTCGCCAGTCGACAGCGTGACAGAGAGACAGAGAAAAAGACTCGCCTGTGCCTGTCGGACAATAGAAGTGTGCGAGTGTAGACTGTAGAGTCCTGCCGAGAGGTGTCTTGCCTTTTTATTTTGGCTATTATTTACACTGCCGAGGGTGCGCTTTGTTTTTACATTACTCGTCACAAGTCTTTGTCGACGATCGCTAAGATAATTGGTATCATATGAGAAAATTGTTTTCTTAGCTGGAAACGCTTTGAATTACACTTGCTTTCTCACTTTTTTTTTTCATTGTCCGTCCCTTTCTTTCGCTTTGACTTCCTGAGTTTCTGCCTACGCTAAACGATCCCCTTTCTCTCGCTCTCTCTTTCTAGCCTACGTTCAATTTCTTTTTCACTTTTTTTCGCAACCCGTCCATGCGTAACTTTCACGCTGTGTAAGTACCCCATACGTCTCTGCTCGCTCAGTTATCTTGTCATTTTTCATATCGAGAATCGAGCGCGAATTTAAGCAACAATAAATAGCAAAGCAGAAAAAAAACATGTCACAAAGACTTGCAAAGATGCACCTGATTCTTCGCTTACTAAACTGTTTAACTAACATTTTTTTATTTTATTTTATTCTTAGATTCTTGGAGCATACTTTAACAAACATTCCAATTGCACACAACCACTTGGATAGTTATTGTTTTGGCAGATAGACTTGCAGCGTCTTTGTCAATGAGCAGAATCAGGATTCAGAAGTGTACGGCTGATTTAACGGCAGGAAAATAGTACACATAGTGAATAATAATTGAACATAATGAAGAGTACATTACCAAAGAAGGAGAGCAAAATGCGAATAAGAGCTTTTCCTGTAAGTTTATTTTTATTTCATATTTTACATTTTTCTTATCTGTCAAAAATACTTTTCCTTATCACCGTTTCCTGCAATTATATGTGCTGATCTTTTTTTTAACAATGATCACATCTAGCTTTATCTTGTTGTAATCATTTATACTTTTATAGAAATCCTTTTGTGCAAAAAAAAATTATTTTTTATTAAATTGGTAGAATAAAATTATTCTATATTGTATATTGCAAATGTTGCATTGCAGTATTTGAAATCATAATTTATTTTAGGTTAGATATTCTTTTGCCATATTTTGGTTTCCATGGTAACAAAATAATAGTCTCAATTTTTGATATTCATATTTTATTTATTATATTAAAAAAATACAAAAAAATTAGGGTTAGCATTTCTTGTTAAATTACAAGTCTGAAATGTGACAATCCGTCGTAATTGTACTCTGTAACTTCAAAACATTTAATGTTATCTACTCAATCAAAAGTATCCCTTTAAAAATGAAGTATTCAAATTAAAATGCACTTTGAAGAAGTTTACAGCTCAAGGTGTTTAATATTGACATCAATGTTCAATCTACAGTGTAACAGATAATTTCTAAATTCTACATCTAATACTTAAAGATCAACATGGAGTACAGTCGGTTCACAGAATCTTCTTTACAAAAAAATTTTAGAAATTTAAGTCACAAAAATTCAGATTCAAGATTAATGAAAAATAATGCAATAGCACCATTTATGATAACAGAAAGACTTGTGAGAATAAAATAATTTTCATAGTGTATTTATCAATTTTATATAAAATTTTATGTATTAAACAGGTGTCTATGGACGAAAGGTACGTGGAGAATATCTGGGCTCTATTAAAAAATGCAATCCAAGAAATTCAGAAGAAAAACAACTCTAGCCTTAGCTTTGAAGAACTCTATCGAAATGCATACACAATGGTTCTCCACAAGTATGGAGAAAGACTCTATACAGGGCTAAAAGAAGTTATTACACATCATTTAATAAATAAAGTACGAAAAGATGTACTGGACTCTCTGCACAACAATTTTCTACAAACATTAAATCAAGCATGGAATGACCATCAAACATCCATGGTGATGATAAGAGATATCCTTATGTATATGGATAGAGTTTATGTACAGCAACACAGCGTTGACAATGTATATAACTTGGGTTTGATTATTTTTCGTGATCAGGTATGTAAGAAGAATTTTCTGTAGGTTAAATTAATTTGTTTACAACATCTACACATTTCATAATATTTTGTACTGTTAACAGGTTGTGAGATACGGATGCATTAGAGATCATTTGCGTGAAACTTTATTAGGAATGGTTGCTCGAGAAAGAAGAGGTGAAATTGTAGATCGCATAGCAATAAAAAATGCTTGCATAATGTTAATGCGTCTAGGTATTAAAGGTCGGCAAGTTTATGAAGAAGATTTTGAGCGGCCTTTCTTACAACAAAGTGTAGAATTTTACAAGGTAATTCTTTTAATAAACCTGCTTATTGTACTGTGACTAATATTTGTTTGTTTTTATTTATTTTAGATGGAATCACAAAAATTTTTAGCAGAAAATAGTGCATCTGTTTATATAAAGCAAGTTGAAGCAAGGATAACTGAAGAATCAGAAAGAGCAAAACACTATCTGGATGAATCAACAGAACCTCGAATAGTTGAAGTTGTTGAAGAAGAATTGATAAAGAAGAATATGAAAACTATAGTTGAAGTAAAATCTTAAATTGATATTTAAATGTTATTGAATTAAATAGTTTTTTTGTATCTAAAATTAAATTTTTTTTATGTTTAGATGGAAAACAGTGGTGTTGTTCATATGCTGCAAAACTTGAAGACTGAAGATCTTGGTTGCATGTATAAATTATTTTCACGAGTTACTGATGGTTTAAATACTGTTTGTGGCTGTGTATCTCAGTATTTAAGAGAACGAGGACGAGCATTGGTTCAAGAAGAGCAAGATGCTGGCACTAATGCAGTTCAATTTGTGCAAAATTTATTAGACTTGAAGGATCGATTTGAGCACTTCCTCCATTATTCATTTAGCAATGACAAACAGTTCAAACAAATGATTGCATCAGATTTTGAATTCTTTTTAAATTTAAATACAAAAAGTCCAGAATATCTATCATTATTTATTGATGATAAATTAAAGAAAGGTTTGAAAGGGGTAAGTTTTCATTTTGATTAGCTCTAATTAAGTATAGTTTATACTAAACTTATTTTTTAATAAAATAACATTTCTTCAATTTATATTTATAGATGACAGAACAAGAAATTGAAGGGATCTTGGATAAAACAATGGTTCTTTTTAGATTTCTTCAAGAGAAAGATGTATTTGAAAGATATTACAAACAGCATTTGGCCAAGCGGCTTCTATTGAATAAATCTGTGTCTGATGATAGCGAGAAAAACATGATTTCGAAACTGAAGGTGAGTTTAACAAATATTTCAAAAATAATTATCTTTAATAGAGCGAATTTGGCCACTCGTATCTTTAAATATGCAGAGTCAAGGAGCATTCAACTTGGACTGTCCTGCTATAAATGTCCTGCTTGCTATGAGAACCCTGAGTCCTGATCCTCTCACTGATTCCTTGGGTTGCAAATACCTAGTAGAATAATAGCCAAATAGAATTGTACATTAGAATTTTCATATGTTCAGCTTTGGAATCTGCATGAAAATGGGTTAATATGAAAACTTTTTATATTTTAGTTAATTTATTTATTTTTTGTATGTTTAGACTGAGTGTGGCTGCCAATTTACATCGAAATTGGAGGGTATGTTCAAGGACATTACAGTTAGTAATACAATAATGGAAGAATTCAAAGAACATGTATTAGCATGTAATGTAAGTATTTATAATTATCACAAAAATATATTTCAATATAATAAATTATATTCTATCTATAATGATAATGAAACATATAAAATGGTAAAAAAATATTTGTATTTTATTTTAGATGACATTAAGTGGTGTAGACTTGAGTGTGCGGGTTTTGACTACTGGATTTTGGCCAACCCAAGCTGCAACTCCTAAATGCAGTATGCCTTCCGCGCCTCGTGATGCCTTCGATGCCTTCCGCCGATTTTACCTTGGCAAACATAGTGGACGTCAGCTAACCCTACAACCACAATTGGGTATGCTTTTTAAAAAAAAAAAATAATAAAAAAATAAAATATTGATACTGATGAATATGGTTTTGACAGGTTCAGCAGATTTAAATGCCATTTTTTATGGGCCCCGAAGGGAAGATGGTCTTCCAGATTGTCCATCATCTTCATCACAAGGATTTGGAACTAACAGTAACCAACGTCTCAGTACTGGAACTTGCACCACTCGAAAACACATTATACAAGTTTCTACTTATCAGATGTGTGTCCTTATGTTATTTAACAACAGAGAAAAATTGACTTACGAAGAAATTCAAAATGAAACAGATATTCCCGAAAGAGATTTAATAAGAGCTCTGCAATCTTTGGCAATGGGCAAGGCCACGCAACGAGTTTTATTAAAATATCCGCGAACAAAGGAAATTGAACCGTCTCATTATTTCTGCGTGAACGACAACTTTACCAGTAAATTACATAGGTAACTATGTTACATTTTTGATAAATTATATTCACAGTTTTAAAAAGAAATATATTAAATTTGGTAATTTATTATATTGTTTCTAATCTTTTTAGAGTAAAAATTCAAACAGTAGCAGCCAAAGGTGAATGCGAACCGGAAAGAAAAGAAACACGGAACAAAGTTGATGAAGATAGAAAGCACGAAATAGAAGCTGCGATAGTTCGCATTATGAAAGACCGAAAACGAATGGAAGTAAGAAAATAATGATTATTTAGAAATTATTATTTAAGCAGTGCTTTTAATAATTTGCATATGTAATTTTTTTTTTTAGCACAACATTTTAGTAACTGAAGTAACAGATCAACTGCGAGCGCGATTTTTACCTTCGCCAGTTATTATCAAAAAGCGTATAGAAGGATTAATTGAGCGCGAATATTTAGCTCGTACGCCAGAAGACAGGTTTGTAAAATAAAATGTAAATCAAGGATTATTTTCATTCTCTTAATTAAAAATCTTTTTTTTTTTGCTTGTTGCAGAAAAATCTACACGTACGTGGCATAATCCTGATAAAAAGGATTTGTACAAACATGTAAGTTTACCGCAAAAATAAGATTATGATTTCCAATGGCAGACACTTTTTAGCTAAGTAAAAAACATCTGTTACGTGATTTTTTGCATTTAGTGTATTTTTTTCAGAAACTCTACCGGATTTGGATCTTAGTAACCCAGATCTTCATGAATCGTTATTATAAGTTTTAAAAATAAAAAAAAAACACTGTCAGTAAAATTGATTACAATAATGAATTTAAATTATTCGAAACTTGATAATGTACTTTTTACCATCCTTGGTCACTCCTTTTTGTTGATAACAATATGATCTTGTATCATGCTGTTATCGTTACTAATGTTCAATAGAATAGTGTTGTGTAAAGTAGGACAGTATATTTTACTTAATCGTTCGGTTTTTTTAACATAGTCAGAATTTTCGGGTTAATATGGATTATCTGTCCAGCAAAATACTATGTAATTATTTTTTACTTTTGCAGTAACTTAAATCCTCTGTAATTAAATTTATAATTAAAGATATAAAGAAATGCTGCCTGTTAAAAACTGTTTAAAAAAATAATTTCTGTAAATTATACATGCAACATTTTTTTTATATCTAATGTCAATAGTAAAATTGTACAAGTAACACGTCAATACAAAGTATATTTGTAAAACTTAAAACATTTGGTATAAAAATTTATCACGGAAAAATGTTACGATAGTAATTACTTTAATTCCTAAGACTCACATAATTTAAATGTCCCAATGTAAAAAGATCTTAATGAAGCTATTAAGTCAAAACATCTTATCGCCTCGAATATGCGCGTCTGTGAATGACAGTCGAAAAGTCCAAGGTTTACTTTTGAGGCGAGTTTTCCTAGCCGAGGCAAAGTGTTGCTCTCCTATCAATCGAGCGTTTCAACAAACAAGCCGGTCGATCAGCAACGCATTCCATTCCTGCCGAACGCCAGTCTCCGATAACGTCTCCGCCAATCTCCCGAGGCACATCAAGCAGCCAGAATCGTCGGGACTCCTCGGTGGGGAAAGTACCGGGTCAGCCTGCCGCGTCATAATCAAGAAAGAGAAAGATAATCGAGTGTATCTCCAAGCTCCATCAGCCGCCAACAGTATCCGCAACATCGTCGCCGAGCAGCGACACTCAGCTGTGCAGGATCTCAGAAAGTACGTCTGCTCAGTGGCGTTATTTTTCCACTGGCACGTGCCTCGTCCGAGAGCCTCCAGCACGGCTGAGCTTATAGCTGCTGCTGACAAGCCCCGGCGCTCGTACGGGGAAAAAAAGCGAGGCTGTGTGCTAATCGGCGAGGTGCCGCGCGAAAGAGAGGTTGGAAATCTGCGCGTGAATCTCGCTGGTGTGCGTGAGTGCGCCTGTGTTGAAGTCACACGATGGCCGTGCCCCTCCAGTTCTGCTGCCGGGCGGGCGCCGCGGGTTTTATTCGAAGCGCACCTCGGCTTCACTTTGCTCGGAGCATCGTCGCAGGCTCGTCGCCCTCGTCCACCAGTAGTCGCATCTGTCGCCAGTCGGCCGCTCCTTCTTTCCTCGATCTCAGGCACTTCAGCGCATCTTCTGCAGCCATGGCAAAAATAAAGGTAACGTATTAAAGTAAACTTACTTACACTTTTAGCTACCATCTTTCTTTTTTTACCGCTACTTAACCGAAGCCGACTGTAGCAACTTTTCTGCGGCTCAATCGAGATGCTATTTTGCGCTTAAATCACCGTTACCTTTATAATGACTCATCACTTAATTTAAGGCTGTGTGCCTATTTTTTTGTTGTTTTTTAACGGTTATTTAGATAAACTGAGGGCAGTGCTCCGAATTACTCGGAAGCCGTAATGGGTGCTCCATTATCACGCAATTTTTTTTTAAGTACGATTCTGCCATTGTTGTGTAGGCGTAATAATCACTATATGTGAAACTTTGAACAATTGACATCTTAATACTCGTGGCAAAAAGTATTTCATAATTGTAGGTTAAATGATAGAATATCGATTGTTTACACCACTCGTCCCTTAATATTCATTTGTTTACTTAACTCAAATTTTAGCTCTATAATAAAGTATCCTTAAAATCAGTTTAAAAATGTAACGAGCGATAAGTACACTTTTAAACCATTAAATTCCTCGTACACGGAGGAGAGCGGCAATCATCATCCGACTGCATTCTTCGAGCCATTTCCACACGCATTACGTTGTTCCACGAAGGGGGTCACGGAGTTTCTTTTTTATTTACCGCTTCCCGTCCGTGGTATTGCTCGAATGTATAGTGTGTAGATATAGTATGTATATAAAACTTTCGAGTGCATTGACCGGCCGAAAAAGCAAGAGCGAAAGGATGCGACAGCGTCGCCGACATCGCCGGTGTACCTACACGATAGGTATAATGTGCAGACAATCGACGCAGGCGTAATGCATAGAGGCGCAAAATGGTCTGATGTGCTGCTGATGCGCGCTCGATAGCTCGGCACGTCTGCCTCGGAGGCGCGACTCCGCTACGTGTTTGTCCGACGATCGACTGATTAATTCACCAGCATGATTTGCAGAAAGAGCTGGAGCTCATTCGGCTTCACTATACGCGCATACATCGCTCGCCTGTTTTTTAACATCGCCGTTACGTGCCTCGTTATCGCCAAGGTCGTGCCTTTCCACTTATCGTTCTTAAGTATCTCACGATGCCGCGATTCTTTTCTGCAATTTGCCACAGTTACGAGCTATTAAAAATGTGCTTGTTTTATTTTAGCATTTCTAATTTTTATTTATGACATTTACATCGCGGTTAAAAATTCTGTATTTTGCATATTTCCATAGGAAATTATAAGAAATATTTCGCACATACATTAAGATAAAGAATATGTTTAAAATACTATTGTAAATTCAATTCTGTTCATTAGAACAAATATTTATTCAATATTTGTATAGTTTTCTGAACTAATTAAAATAAAACATAATAATCTTTATGTTTATTTAGTTATTAATACTAATAATAATTTAGTAATTGGATTAATTAAATGAACAAGTAAATATGCAAATGTTTTGTTTTTTATTCGTTCAATTCTAAATACAAAAGAAGTGTTTAGAATTGAAGAGATGTTAAAGAGTGCAGCTTAAAAATGAAATAAAATAATTCACGCGTGTACTATCGTTTCAGGCAGGACCAGTCGTCGACATCCTCGGTGACGAGATGACCCGGATCATCTGGGATCTCATAAAGGAGAAATTAATTTTCCCGTACCTGGACATCGAGCTGCACACGTACGATCTGGGCATCGAGCACCGAGACAAAACCGAGGACCAGGTGACGGTGGACTGCGCCGAGGCGATCAAGAAGTACAACGTGGGCATCAAGTGCGCGACGATCACTCCGGACGAGAAACGCGTGGAGGAATTCAAGCTGAAGAAAATGTGGAAGAGCCCCAACGGTACTATCAGGAACATCCTGGGTGGTACGGTCTTCCGCGAGGCCATCATCTGCAAGAACGTCCCGCGTCTGGTCAACGGCTGGGAGAAGCCCATCATCATCGGCAGACACGCCCACGCCGACCAGTACAAAGCTGTGGACTTCGTGGTGCCAGGTGCCGGTAAACTGGAGATCACCTGGACCAGCCCCAGCGGCGAGAAGATCCAGCACACGGTGAACGACTTCAAGGGCCCCGGTATCGCCCAGGCACAATTCAACACCGACGAGAGCATCCGCGCCTTCGCGCACAGCTCCTTCCAGTACGCCTTGGCCCGCAAGTATCCCCTCTACCTGTCGACGAAGAACACGATCCTGAAGCAGTACGACGGTCGCTTCAAGAACATCTTCCAGGAGATCTACGACAAGGAGTACAAGTCCAAGTTCGAGGCCCAGAACGTCTGGTACGAGCATCGACTGATCGACGACATGGTCGCCTACGCTATGAAATCCAACGGTGGTTACGTCTGGGCATGCAAGAATTACGACGGCGACGTACAGTCCGATTCGGTAGCGCAGGGCTACGGCTCGCTCGGTCTTATGACCTCCGTTCTCCTCTGCCCGGACGGACGTACCGTTGAAGCCGAAGCGGCTCACGGTACCGTCACCCGGCATTACCGCATGCATCAGCAGGGCAAGGAAACTTCCACCAACCCCATCGCCTCTATTTTCGCCTGGACGCGAGGTCTGCTGCACCGCGCCAAGCTCGACAACAACGAACCCCTGAAGAACTTCGCGGAAACCCTCGAGAAGGTCTGCATCGATACCATCGAGTCGGGCTTCATGACCAAGGATCTCGCTCTCTGCATCAAGAAGGCCGAAGACGTTAAGAGAACTGACTATCTGAACACCTTTGAGTTCTTGGACAAACTGGGCGAAAATTTAAAGAAAAGCCTCAAGGTATGAATTTCCAAGCTTTAGGGTGCTGTTTTTTACTATTGCGTAGTTGAGTCGCAGAGTGGCCTTCCGAGAAGCAGCCCTGCGCAAAGGTTAATGGGAGCCAAGCAAGAGAAGAAAGGGCTAACAAAAGACGCAAAGCCTTAAGGATCAGCGTGTGATCAGCAGAAGAAAGCTACCAATGCATTTATCTATTATACTTATTATAGCGTACACCGCATCCTGTAAATATGTTCAAGCATATTTCTATTGCCGAAAAGTTTTAATATTAAATTTTATTTGATTTTTAAACAAATTTTTTATTGATATTTTATTTATTTATCTTTATCTGTTTTCACTTGCGAGTGGACTGTCTTGTATTAAGTAGGTGGTTATGTCATTGAATCTGTACGATAATGAGAACGCGAGATAAATGATTCGAGTGTCGAGAAAAACTATTGAGCAATACTGCTCGATACTTTTACCATTTGTAAAAGCTGGCCTATCAATATAATTCTTATGTATATGTGATGTTATTTTTGTAGGGAAACGTCTTTTTTTCCTCATTTAAATTTCTGAACAAACAGGTCGACTAAAATGTAAAAGGCAGACGCTAATGTACTGAAGTTTTATTGTCAATTTGAATAATGAATATTCGCATTCGAAGTAAGAAACGAAAAAGCTTCTTGCTCATTCATTTATTAAAAACAAATTCGATTTATTTCAGTTAATAAAAAAAAAAACTCATTTGCCTTTTTAAATTTAAATAAATTGCAAAGTAATGTAGATATAGTTTTCTCAGAATTATAAACTGACAATAGCATTAAATAATTGATCAGTTTTTGTATATAAAAAGTTGCGAAGTAATTCTAAACCAATCTACGAAATCTGTTGTTTAACTATAAAAATATCAAAAACTATCTTTTAAAATTTTCATGTTAAAATAAATATTATAAAGAACAAAAATAGAAAATTGAAAAAGCACAATATTTTTTTGAAATTTTTAATAAATTTTATATTTGTTTATCGATAGTGCAATCTATATATTTCAACGAATCGAAAAAGCCATTACTTTTGTCAGCGGCCTGTTTTATGAATCTATTAGGTTAATCAAATTCGCAGACTGGAAGAAAGAACAGCTGCAGCCGCAAACGAACCGACTGCGTTTACGCTTGGAAAGCATATCCAGCAATTGACATTGCAATTGAATAAAGTATCCACTGAAAAGTTCTGTCCACTGCGAAGCAGCTTACGGAGTTCAGACAAAATCCAACGAGAAATTGAAAAAAATCAATGAATAATTTTAATCGCCGAAGATGCCAATTGCCAGAACAGCAAAGAAATCGCCAGACACCTGATCGAGGTTGAACAAACGGAAATCGCGGAAGTCACAAGAGAATCGCTCGTGAGTCATATGAGCCTGAGCGAGCTGAAGCTTTGTTGGTATCACTCGACGTTTGTCAAAAAAGCGATAATAGAGTATGTAAACGCTATTGCGGCTGTTCGAGGAGAAATTTATAACGATGCATACTGTCTTTTTTATACATCATGATTAATAAGTGAAACATTTTTTTTTCTACTTAAAATTGCGATATTTACATGAGTCAACGCGTAATTCTCTAAACAAAGAAATAGTTTCCATTTTTTAAGTACAAATTAATTATTTCTAAGTATTTTTACACTATAATAAACTTGTTTGTAATACAAAATTAAAAAGTAAATATTTTTAAAGCGTTCGAATCTTAATTTATCTTCTAATTAATAGGCTATATATTTTTTAAATTTAATTATTTTAAATAACAGGATAAAAATAATAATAAATTAAATACTGTTGATTTATACTTTTTATAGCTGCGGGCAGAAAAACATGTCAAAGAATTAATAATTCTTAAAAATTTGTTGATAATATATTCTGATAAAGCCGCCGAATTGCCTACTGGGTTAATTCTTTAAATCATACATAAATAATGTTGTAATTAAATTATTTTTTCTGTTCAATTACAAAGCGTACTGAAACGTACATATTTATTCAATAAATTCCTAGTTATTGAATGTACCACTTTGGTAGTAGTACAATTAATTTCACGACACATTTTTAAAAAAAATGTTCGCGAATTTTATATATTTAAAAAGTATCTCAAATGTCTTAAAGATAAGAAAAAGATAAACTTATTCGCTTCCATCAGTTGATCGCGCAAAGCCGCACAAGTGTTTACTGGTATATATATCTCGTGAGATTCTGTGTTTGTGCCACTGTACCAGTCTGGCGAAAGTCATTGTGTTGTATCGTAAAAGTCAGCCTATTGGTCGGCTCGGTACAGCTCGGTACGTACATACCAATACACAGTCGCGACGAGAGCTCGAAGCAAGAGGGGGGAAGTACGGAAAGAGAGAGGCCGCAGATAAAGCCCGTCCTCGTCGCACTCCCTCGCAGCGCACATCTCAGCGAACAGGTGACGAGTGTGTGCTGGGCAGCCAAGTCGTCCAAGGCAGCGTGCACACAAGCACACGCGCTCGAGTGTGCGCGCTCGCGCCTGTGTGGGTGCTCGTTCGTGACCGTCTGAGGCCTGACCGACGGGACGAGCGTCGACGGCAGTGCGACTAGTGCGAGTCCACGGCTGATTGTGGGCGCTCAAGATATAAAGCGCCATTTTCTTTGTGCGTGGAGAGCTGCAGTCCGCGACCAAGTGTACTTTAAAGCAGCCCCCCAGCGAGCACCTCTGCAACTGCTGCTGCTCTGCGCCACGACTTGGGCCGCGCTCTCTTTTCTCCTTTTCCAGTCGTGTGTCCGTGTAGTGCGCTTCGCACTCTCGCCTCCTGCCTCCCACTCACGAACGTCAACTGGCCAAGTAAGTATAGTCCCTTCATCGAGGAGGACGTGTCGATCCTTCGACTTCTGTTTTCAACTCCGTGCAGTGGATACTGGTCACGGTGCGCATCTCACTTTCGGATTTCGGAGCAGTGGAGTTTCACGCGCGTGTACTATCTTCTCCGCCTCGCCAGTCGCCTCCGTCTTTTTCTATCTGGCGCGCGCATTGGGTGTCCCTCAATTACGACGTAATCGCCGTTTTTCGATCCTCGCACGGCCAGCTTATAGCGCTAGTACGCCGCGAAGCGAGGAGGCGGATTCGCTGGGAGGATCTACCGAGTGCGGACATTCCCGTGCGGAGCGATTGCGTCGCTCTGTGTACGACGCGAGTGGCTATTGACAACTCGTCCGCGCTTAGAAACAAATCGGATTTTCGAGCTGCCAGTGCGTCACACGCGGATAGAAGGTACTTTTCCGCTTGACGTTGTTGCCGTGTGTGATTCACTCCCGCAGCAACGTCGAAAAGGAGCCAGACTGCGGGCTACGGGTGTCTTGTTCGCCGATTCGCATTTCGGAGCGTCCCGCGACCGCTGCTCCGAAGCATTGTGTGTCGTGTTTTTCTTTTCTCTTTGTACCTATGCCTGCATAGCTTTCTATACGCGCGACGGTAATACACTTCTCGCGGCTCTCGCTCTTTTTCGAACTGAATCGACTATTTCCTTGCAGCCAACGTTTGCGACGTGCCTGTGCGTGACAAAGACGATTTTTTTTTTTTTGACAAACTGTCACGAATTGCTTGATTCACACTTTTCTCATTTGCAGATGAAGTGACAAGCCTGCTGAGTATGATCTGCTGACTGTCGAGCCATTTCCAGTAGTAGTAGACTAAAAATCTTCATTCCGCATAAACATTGTTGAGGTTGCACAGTAATAAGTAATGTACGTACAATGGTTGTTTTTTTTTTTTTTTTTACTTTTTCTTTGTATTTTTATAGCACATAAAGAGGATTAACAGTATTTTTATTGCAGTTTGAGTGAAAATGGCTTCTCGTAAGAAAGTTTTGCTGAAAGTTATTATCTTGGGTGATTCTGGAGTTGGAAAAACATCTCTCATGAATCAGTATGTAAACAAAAAGTTCAGCAACCAATATAAAGCTACTATAGGAGCAGATTTTTTAACTAAGGAAGTCATGGTAGACGATAGGATAGTAACAATGCAGGTGAGCCCATATAAAAACATTATTTTTAAACATTATCAAATTACTTATATTTATCGTAATCTGAATGCATGACACTCTGTAGATACATATATATCCCTTGATAATTGCATCGATAGATGAAGTGTAAAGATAATATTTACGTGAATATTTGTACTATCATTATTCCTTAATATTATCTATTATAATCCATGTATCTACAATTAAAAAAAAAAAATTTATAATTTACTGTACTTAATTATAGTTTTTAATTTAAATTAAATTATAATCATCAACAATTAAAGTACCTTTGATGTTAAAGACATGTTGAGCTTTATTGATATTAAAATTATACGTTTTAGATTTGGGATACTGCTGGTCAAGAAAGGTTCCAGTCTCTTGGAGTTGCATTCTACAGAGGTGCTGATTGTTGTGTGTTAGTATTTGATGTAGCTGCACCAAGTACTTTCAAATCTTTAGACTCTTGGAGAGATGAATTCTTAATTCAAGCTTCACCACGGGATCCAGACAATTTTCCGTTTGTTGTTCTTGGAAATAAAGTGGACTTAGAAAATCGAGCAGTAAGTTTTTTTAATCTAATTTAGTTTATGAAAAATTTTTTTATATAATTTTGAATAAAAACTAATTTTTTAAATGATGTGCTTGTTAAATTAAAAATGCATTATTTATATTATTTTGTATTTAAATTAGGTTTCAAGCAAACGAGCTCAACAGTGGTGTCAAAGCAAGAATAATATTCCATACTTTGAGACCAGTGCAAAAGAAGCAATCAATGTAGAACAGGCTTTTCAAACGATAGCTAAAAATGCATTAGCTCAAGAAAATGAGGTGAGTGATGTTATTTGATAAAATTCAGAAATGTTTTTCTTTTCTTTTTTTAACAAAAAGTATTAAAAATTCTCTCCTTACAGGTTGAACTTTACAATGATTTCCCAGACCAGATCAAATTAACCAGTGATCAAAGGAACAATGGAAAGGGTGATTCTTGTGCTTGCTAGGTACCAAATTGAAAAATTTTTGGAAAAATAATGAAACTACAGATAAGATTATACATTTTGTAAGAATCTCTGTGTTAATATGGCGAAAAAGCAGCAAGTTGGTCAAGTCTGAATAATTTACCTTACTATTTCTAATAAAATATTAAGATATCATTTTTAATATATTTAATTATGAGCATATTGATTTTTAATTGTGAATGGTAACAGACAGACACATTAATACAAAATTATTTTGTTAGTAAATAAGAATTACTTTTGCATATTTCCACGTCTTGCTAAACAAGTAAAATATAATCTATAAATAATTTTCCTTCTAATTGAGCTAATTTGTCACTCAATACGAAGATGAATCAAACTCGATTCTTGTTACATATTGCTGTCAAAGCAAACAAAATTAGCAAATTAAATATCTATACAGTAAGGAACAATCAGTCTTGCCCTTGCAAAAATCACCGTCATTACCACTAAGAACAGAGAACGTGGTCAAGTGAGATTTATATTGCGTAATTTGCAAAATATGTAAGGATCCAAGATATAAACAACTTCTTTGCATGCTGCTGGCAATTCGTAATCACATATAAAAGTGTTTTATAGAGCAATGCTCAATGTACGCTGTATTATAATTAATTGCAAAAAATTCAATATTAATGTAATTATCATAGTACTATTACTATTATCATTTTATTGATAATGCACATATGGAAGTTGTCATAATTCAATGAGACAGTTATGTAATTATTGTTATGATTGAAAAAAATCAATTGCGCTATTAATCAATATTGATTCGTATTTTTATTAATTTATTGATTTTACAGACAAAAATTTTCGGAGATCAATAAAATTCACGATACACGATAATATCAAAATCTATTTGAAAATGCAATTGTAATGGTTAGTATGTACTTCGTTATAGAAAAAGTGAAAAGAAGTCTGAACTGTATAACTCGTTACAAAAAAAATGTATAAAACTTTGTCATTCAAAAAGGATTTTACAAATTAATTTTGCTGATTGCTGTAAAATAAGTTAAAAAAACTTTCATTAAACAAGAAAATGCGATTGTTGAGAATTCCAAAAAATATTTTAATGTTTCATTTATATAAAATTCACGAGATCCAGAACTGCTGGTTATTGTAGTAGATAATGTTGCTCTTAGAGGTTCTGCGTGACATCGTTTTATTAGAACCACAGTAAAAAAAAAAGAGCGGTTGCAATACATCGTTTCTAAAAATATTTTATCGATAAATAAATTTAAAATTCAAACAAACTTCTTTTTTAATTTTTTTTTATTATATTCATATAAGTTGTAAATGTAATAAATAGTTTTTTGTTTATACTTCTTTAGGTAGATAAAGGATGTTTTAATTAATGGGATCAAAATTATTATAATCATCTTTAAATTCTTTTCTTTTTCTGATTTTTATACTTTAACTATTAAACGAAAAATGTTTTTAACTTTTATTAATTGCATTTTTATTTTAGTTCATTATAAAAAGTATAATTACCATAAATTTAGTTATGTTATTCAAGTAGATGCTAAGAATATGGTTTTATTTGAATAAAAAAGATCAATGCTTCAACAACGATGATACAATATCAATATGCATAAATTATGTACAATATTTTTAATCATGTCTTAAATTAAAAATAAATTTTATAATTTTTTTAAAAGAAAACTATTAATTTTGTGTCATTTTTGTAGCCAAGCTGCTTTGTTATCTAGACTCAGCAACAACTTTGTTATCTTATATTATTTCATTAAAAAAAAACTTTTAAGTATGTTAATAAAAATAAATGTGAATGGAAGGTGCTTGGATTAAACAAAATTTCTTTGAATTACTCTTTGTTTTAATTGTTTAATTAAAAAAATAATAAATACATCTTAAACGAAAACTAGTTAACAATGGTTTCACCATTAAAACATTTATTAAGATTTTTACTTGTCATAAAGATGATAAGAAGTCCAAGTTATAAGACCTATTGCTCAAAAACATACCAAATTTAAGTGATGCTTGTATTGTAGGTTCAATTACAATTAAATCACTGTCGGCAACAAGATCGGGATTTCCAGCTAAAAATTAAACGATTATTAAAAATCACAGTTACAGTTATCAGTACAAAGAATTGTGACTCATCATATACTTACTGAAATCTAGCTTTGCTGGCTTAGAAAATAAGGAAACTTTACGTACTCTTTGTACGATCATTTTAACGCAGTCAAGTTTCACCAGAATCTACGATACAAGATATTAATTTATCATTTTTTATTTTTTCTTTCTGAAAAAAAAAGTTAGTGTACTATTTGTATGATATTTAAAATATTATTACCTCTATCAATTCTCTGGTATGATATGGTTGAATAGCTGGTGTAAATCTATTTTGCACTGCTGTTAAGGATATTCCAGGCTTCTCTATACAGTAACACAAAACCGCTCCAAGCATGCGGTCTAGTACTCGTCTGTTTAATACTCCATCGATCCGTATCCAAGGCTTGATAACTACTTTAATTTCTTCCGCCGTACTAATAAAAAGGCATTTATTATTTTTTAACAATTCAATGGAAACCATAATATCATATTTATCACTTACTTAAAATCAAGTAATTTAGCAGATCTGTAAATATCTTTTTGTTTGAGTAGAACAGTTCTATTACGTCGTAATCTTGTTTGATTTGAAATATCCTCACCTTCTTTATCGGCATTTTGCCCCTAAACATGAATTCATTATGACTATTTGTTATACATAATTGTATACATAACTAATATATATATATTATGCAGGACTTACTGCAGATACTTCAACGATATTCTCTTGCGAATCTTTTGATGCAGTTGCAAAATCTTTCGTAATTTCTTCTCCTACCTCCATGTCACTGTCTTTTATTTCTTCAGCGTTTTCAGTCTATAATTACATAAAAAATGAAATAACAAATATAAAAGCTTAAAAATAAATATTAGTACTTAGTTATTGTAGTTATTCTTACCACTGTGCTAATAACTTTTTCTGGCAAATTAGTATTTTTTAAATTGACGTCAGTGTTCAATTGTACTGGAGAACTGTAAAATAAATTCGTCGCAGTCGTTACTTTATTTGTTTCCCTTTCTTTGCTTCCTAAATTTTCGTCGCTATCAAGCACATAAACACTTCCTTCGGGAACTGTCGGGTGAGACTCTTTTTCAAGTCTCAAAATTTTATAAGAATGGATTATCCATGGATTCACGTATCGATAATAGATATAGCGCACGGCTACAATACCAGCTCTTAAAAGTATTCGCTTCTCCGAGAGCATTGTCAAAATATCAGCAAGTCTATTTTCAATGTGGTTAAACTCGGTCTAAAAATAAAAATGAAAATTAATAAAAATCTAGTTATTGAAGTGATAACTTCTTATGGGGCACCGAATGCTCAGAAATTTCAGCCTCCAAAAGTATGAAAAGGCCTCTTTGTTTTCCGTCGGTTATGCTCTCTCTCTTACTCATAAATTTCAATTGAGTAAAAACATTTTATAAATGTCAATTGAGTTTTTTTGGATCATTTTACGATGTTTTTAGAAAATGTCTATGAATATTGGAAATGATCGAAAAACACTGAATTGACATTTATACAATATTTTTTACTCAATTGAAATTTATAAAAACATTTTATAAATGTCAATTGAGTGTTTTTGGATCATTTTACGATGTTTTTAGAAAATGTCTACGAATATTGGAAATGATCGAAAAACCAATATTGGACTAATATTAAATCAATATTGTTTTTTCGGTCATTTCCAATATTCGTAGACATTTTCTAAAAACATCTTAAAATGATCCAAATACACTCAATTGACGTTTACTGTACGGATCGATCGCCGCAAGCCGTTTGTGCGCAAATTGAACGTGCCGAGGGACGTGGAGACTATTGTTTTTCAATTTGTTTTGATATTTGTTTATGGGAAATCGTTTGTATTATTTCAATTGATGTAGTAGTACTCGGTAGTGTTAGTTTGTGTAAAATATGTTGATTAAATTTTTTTTCTAAAATTGATGGTAGATAATACATAAATAATACTTATGGTTTTTCCGCAGTATCTTTTTTAAGGAGTGAAATAGTTAAATAGGTAGGACTTTGAATTTTACCGCAAAGGTATTATGACATCTATCGGTGATTCTTAGAAACTGATGCGGCGTAGTGTAGTTGTGTGGTAGTGTGGACGTGTGGTTCATTTTTATACAGATCACTACTATATTGCAGTTAGAAATCCTAAGTACCTACTCAAATCGATAAAGTAGGTTTCTTTCTTTTTTTTACCAGGCAATATCTTGGCAAGGTATGTACATTTCGCTAGTAAATATAAAATATTCATACGCTTTTATTATTTTAATCAAATTAAAACTCTTTTATTATTCTGTTGCAATAATAAGACTCACAATGTATTTAATTCTAGTGCAATTTTAAGTATTTTAAGTGTTTAAGTAAAAGTTTAATAATTTGTTAATAAAAAAATAAAAATGGTTTTCCATTATTTCTCCGTATATAATAAAGTGGAGTACTTCAATAGAGCACATTTGCAAGTTTTATGATGAAGAAATTTTGATTTACTTTGAATATAGACGAAAACCAAATATGATTTATTGTGAACAGACACAAATGTTTAACTTAAAAGATTCTTTCTATAATCAATATAATGTACATTTAAGCCATTTTAGAAACATTATTACTAATTGCTCTTCGCTGTTGATAATAACGTACTAGAAATCGATTTTCAAATTTTCAGTGTAATTATACTGGCAATTTTCTGTAATTTAGAACTGAATAAAACATGTACTTCAGTTCTATACTTCTAAGTGTTATTTAAAACATGTTGGTACAGTTAGTGTAAAGCTTATGCATGTTAGTAAATTGATGAAAGTTTTGCGATGGCAGTACCTAAGTAATTGACTAGAATGCAATATTACGACAATAGAATGGTTCTACTGTACATGTTGGGTATGTGTTTACGTTTAAATTTAGTTTCATCGACAAACTTAAAACTAAGCTACGAAGCCAGTTCTTTTATTCAAATAAAGGAAAAAGTGTTTAAGAGTTTTGAGGTAATTAATACAAAAAATAGAATATATACATATATTTATGTACCATTAAAAAAATTATGAACGCATTAATCATTAGAGATTGTTCTAATAGGTACAGAAATTATTTGACCAATGTTTTAATGACAGCGGCGCTACCGTTAATGTTGGGACAATATTAACTGCTCAAATAACAAAAGAATCGTTTCATTTAATTAATAAACCTATTTATTTACTTGACACCGAAGAAAGTGCAACGAAAACTAATGAATTTAAAAAATTTCTTTTCACCCCGGGAACATACTATTACAAAACAGTAAAAGCAACAAAATTTATTATAGAAATAACAAATACAAAGTCTTTGCAAAATCAACTGATTAAGTTAAAAAATTCTGCTTTTTGGAATGTCTACGGATATTTTCTTGTAATCAACGTTGATAATTGCCAGTGGAATAACTGACATTTAGAAATTATTTGGGAATTCAACATTTTAAATATTGTTTACTGCTGTCCTCATCCGATGTATGGAGAGTTCTTTTACATGTTCAATCCGTTTAATGAAGAGGCTCCTAAATATTGGAAGAAAATGGGAAGAATTTATCAAAAAAACAAACATCCAATGACAATCTTTAGGAGAGTTAAAATTGATACTACCGGTAAGCATCATTCTACATTTCTATAAATGATTATTTTACATAAATTAAACAAATTTTAATTTGGTTTTTATAAAAAAGGGCGAATTATAATTCTGATCAATTTTGCATATCGAAAATTATAAAAAACAAATATAACATACATTTGACTTCATATTATGGTTTTCACAGGGTTAGAAGGCGCTGGTATTTGCGAAGCTATTTTAGTTGACAAAGTAAAGCATCTCTCAGGATATCCACTAAAAGTTGCTGAAATCAATCAGTACATAAACATTTCGAACTTTGCTGGTAAGGTACAAGCAAAAAATATATTTTCTGTGAGTCAAAAAGACATGCGATTAATATGGAATGAGTTAGGAGCAACAATTGACTACCAACCAATAACTCAAGAAGAATTGGGTACTCTAGAACCAAATGGAAGTAGCAACGGAGTAGTGAGTGAAGTTCTAGAGGGATTCTACGAATGTCGCAGTGATTTTGATTACAGTCGAGGATTTTGGCAACACGAAGTGAACACATTACTTTCAACCGGGATTTGTTACATTACCAGAAAAAATTTAGTCCCGGTCATGGAGCAGTTAAAACAAGTCTTTCCGTTGATGTTGCGCATTGAATATTCAATTATTTTTGGTATTTTAACCCTCATCTACATATACTTAATGAAGGGTGACTCCGCAGAAGTAGCTCTAGACATACTCCGAGCAATGATGGGACAATCTATGTCCTACAGACCAAAAAATCAAATCAGCAGTATAATGTTTTCTGGTTTAGTGTTCACCTTCATGACAATAACACTAATGCTACAATGTCTGTTGAATGCTATTACGACTGCTCGGCTAACAGATGGGAAAAATATTGTCAAACCCGACGACTTAGTGATACATAATTTTCATGCCTATAGCGATCCTTACTACAGTCAGTACTTTGGTGGGACAGTCTTAGAAAATAAAATTTCTCCAGTTACTGGAGTGACTGAGTGTTTAGAGATGCTGCGAAAAAACGCCAGTGTCGCTTGCATCGATGATTGCTCCGTTAGTTTATTAAGTACCCAAGAAGATGATGAATTACATGTATCCATGGATAAAACGGTCTTTAGATTCGATGTTTTTTTCTTCCGACACGATTCACCTTTGAGAGAAAAGTTCCAATGGATATCTCTAATTATACTGCAGGGAGGTATTCCACAGTATTTGGAGTATGCTGAACTAAACCAATACAAAAAGTTGCCCAAAGCTTTTAGTAAAATAACTATTAATCAGCTACGCTCCGCTTTTTACGCACTTTTTATTGGTTTTCAGCTCAGCTTTGCGATATTTCTTGTTGAATTATTAGGAGGAAAAATATTTTATTTTAGTAAGAACTTCTGCACATAAACAAATGATGCAACAGTTTTGCGAAACGACGATACCATGATTGTTATCCTCGGTTCTGTCTCTCCCAATCTTAACTCTTATTTCTACTATTTTTTAATAGCTTTTTCCACATTTTTTTAATACGCTTTAATTACCCTCTGCCGTCCTCCTCTCCTTTAAGTTCTCCTTCATGTGAATTAAGCTTCATTACCAGTTTTCTAAATTCCCACTTCTTTTTTATACTTATTTTCAAATTTTTCGTCGAGCTTTTCTTGCCTTGCTTATTAGTTTATCCGTAACTCGTTTTATCTTTATATTACTACTATTTTAGTTGCCATGTCACTTTAGTTTAACTTCATTTTTTTTTTTTTTTTTTTGCTTCATATTCATCTTGCACAATGCAATCCTTCGTCAAAGCATTATACAATGCGACTCTTCCTTTCCTCATTTTTCTTTTCCTCTTCTATTTCATACATTCGAGGCTCCCTTCCGCATCCGTTCTGCCTTTGTTCTTCTGCTTTCTTGTTCTAGAAAATTCATTCCCGCCTTGGAATCTTAACTAACCTCTAATTCCATAGCCGCTTATTTTTCTTCTTTTTACTAATAAATTATTTTCGTAGTCATTCTTCTGGTACCTGTTCTCCTTTTATTAGCTCGCATATTACCTTTGTATTTTTTCTCTGCTACTACTATTAATCGAGTCTGATATAATAGTTTATAACCCCTAAAAATAATTCTTTTTCCTATTCAATTTTAACGAATTAAATTTTCTAAGAAAATATAAGATGCATCATATATATTAGAGCACAAGAACAATATTGAACAATCAAATCACAAGATAAAGAGAAATCACAGCTGCGTAAGCAAATTTTATAAGTTATAACGATTGTAAAATATTGCGAATGCACATTTTTAGTATAAATTTATACTTAAAGAAATTTGTAATTTTTTCTTCACTGTGGTAACGCTGGTATATTATTAATTTGTTTAATAAATACTCTTTATTAATGAGCATAATAATTTCACTATGAAACCTGATCATTTGAAACAAAGTGTTTGAGGCGAAAGCAGCAATATCGTTAATTATTGATATTATAGTTCGCAGTTATTTAAAGTGTTACTTACCTTGTGCTTATTTTTTATTATTTTGGTATTTCAGTTTTTAATACGCCAAATTTTTACCCATGTCTAGATAATGATTCACTTTTCTCTATAATACAGAAATATTCGTTTTCAATACTTTTCATTCTGCATGAATTTTTATAATTTAATTATAGGTAAAGGGGGAAAAAATGTTAAAATTTAACATAAACCTTTTACCTGCTAATATAGTTGATATTTCATTTATTCATACAAATGTTTTGTTTAAGTTGCCTTTAACAAAAGTGTCACCCTTTAACTAAAATTTCAAACAATGAACCTTACTTTTCCTTAGAAGCAGTACAGTGAAAGCCGGTGAAAAAAGCAAAATGTGAACATTCAACTGTCAATTTAACCGATTTCAATTTTTCTCCCTTTGGATATTGTCACTTAACCTTTGAAATTTTAGTTAACTTTCGGCCTCCGCTCCCAAATTCTTTAGTAACTAATGCTTTAAACTTTCGGTCTACGCTGCAAAATTTTCGTACTATTTAATGCTTTGGAAAATAAATAAAAAAAAATAAACTCAAAATGCGTGAAATTTTGAACATCCAAGCAGGCCAATGCGGAAACCAAATCGGCTCCAGAGTAAGTACAAAAAAAAAACTAAAGACAATAAAACACTCTGACACTGTACATAAATAAGTCACTCTGCTAATAAAGTCTCTAACTTTTTACTCAATTATTTATCTATACCTTAAGAGCACTGGAAATACTTGACAAAAGTACACAATGAAAAATGCACGGTAACATTAACAACTTAAAAACTGAAAAACATTTCCGAAGAATAAATTACATCCATATAAATTAAACAAACATTATCTCCCAAAACTTTTCACCAAACGAAACTTTAAGAAAAAAAAAATCCACTAAAAACCTCTGGTTCCCCTCAAGTTCTGGGAGGTGATATCAGGTGAGCATGGCATCCAGCCCGACGGCACGTACCAGGGCAACAGCGACCTGCAGCTGGACAAGATCAGCGTGTACTTCAACGAGACGTCCTTCAAGCGCTACATCCCGCGCACGGTGATAGTGGACCTGGAGCCGGGGACCATAGACGCCATCCGGTCGAGCACCTTCGGCGATATCTACCGGCCGGACAACTTCATCTTCGGCCAGAATGGCGCGAGCAACAACTGGGCGAAGGGCCACTACACCGAGGGGGCGGAGATCGTCGACCAGGTGCTGGACGTGGTGCGCCGCGAGGCCGAGAACTGCGACTGCCTGCAGGGCTTCCAGCTGACCCACTCCCTGGGAGGTGGTACCGGTTCCGGCATGGGCACCCTCCTCCTCTCCAAAATCAGGGACGAGTATCCCGATCGCATCATCAACGCGTACTCCATCGTGCCGTCGCCGAAGGTCCAGGACACCGTCGTCGGGCCCTACAATGTGCTGCTGTCCATTCAGCAGCTCGTCAATCTCACGGACTCGACCTTCTGCATCGACAATCAGGCGCTCTACGAAATTTGTCTGAGGACGCTGGAGCTCGTCAGTCCGACTTACACCGATCTCAATCATCTGGTGTCGCTCACTATGTCTGGTGTTACCACGTGTTTGAGATTTCCAGGTTGGTTCGAATTTTTAATGATTGACAGCGATAACTCGGCCAGTAAAGGCAGAATTTTATGCATTTACTGTTTTAATCTACCCTCTAAATATGAAAGAATGAAAATTCACTCTTTGACGTCATAAGTCGAAGAATGAACAACTTATATCGTTGAAAGAGTAAATATTCATATTTAGATAGTACTGATTTCTACTATCTAAATATGAAAGAGTGAAATTCAATGTGAAAGAGTAAATATTCTCTCTTTCAACTTTATAAGTTCGTACACTCTTTCTTGGTGGAATGGAAGTGGACGACTAGTTTACAACGTCAAGGAGTTAATTTTCAATCTTTCCTGTTTACAGGGTATTGAATTTAATTTGCAATCAAGCAGAGTGTACTTCGCTTACTTCGAGTGAAAAAATAAAATCAAATAATTTAGTTATAAATAATAATTTTAATTTGAAAAAAAAAATTGTGTAGGTCAGTTAAACGCGGACCTGAGGAAGTTAGCGGTGAACATGGTACCGTTTCCCCGATTGCACTTTTTCCTGACGGGCTTTGCTCCGCTGATATCGCAATCAAATCAAGTTTACAATGACCTCAGCGTGTCGGAATTGACGCAGCAGATGTTCGATTCGCGCAATGTCATGGCTGCATGCGACCCGCGGAATGGCAGGTAAAGCGGAGCACTTATTTATTTGCCTTCTTTATTACTTTAACCGATCTTAATAAAAAAAAAATAGATAATAAAATACTTTGTTTACATTGATCGTGTAATTTGTACAAGGCGAGTGGTTTATTTACGTCATGCTGAAGTACACAGAACGTCTGATATTAATTAAACACTATTTTTAGAATTATAAACAGTTCCAATTGCACACAGCTCTGCTCTTTAAATGCGATCAGCTGACTCTCTCCTCAGTTATCCCTAATTTACGAAAATTTATCAAAACCTAATTTATCAAAAAATAAAATAAAAATGCCCGAATCAAGAGTACTCCCAAAAGTATCTCACAGTGTTTCATTTTACGCCCTCGTAATAAAGGTACTTGACGGTAGCGGCGATATTCCGCGGTCAGATGTCGATGAAGGAAGTCGAGGACGAGATGATGAACGTGCAGAACAAGAACAGCCCCTACTTCGTCGACTGGATACCGAACAACGTGAAGACGGCCGTCTGCGACATACCTCCGAAGGGCCTGCAAATATCAGGCACATTCCTCGGCAACAGCACCGTCATCCACGAGGTCTTCAAGCGCGTCTCCGTCCAGTTCACCCTCATGTTCAAGCGCAAAGCCTTCCTGCATTGGTTCACCGGCGAGGGCATGGAGGAGAACGAGTTCACCGACGCCCACGCCGACCTCACCGACCTGATCGCCGAGTACCAGCAGTACGAGACCCTGACCGCCAATATCGACGGCGAGACGGCCGACGTCGAGGTCATCGAGGAGGAGACTATCGACTGAGGAGCCAGATCAACGGTTTGCTCGCTTGGCTTGCACAAATTTCTGGTCACCCCATTTTTCTCTTTTGTCAGCGACACTTTGCTTTTGCCACGACTGCGTTGGCGATTCAATCAAGTGTCGAACTCCTCCACTTTTTTCTTGTCTCTCGTCCTACGCTATCATGTGCAATTTATTTTGCGTTCAAATTTTTGTTATATACAAGTAATTTTTTTAATAAACGGCCTTTTCCTGAAGCGATTTATTTGGGATTTTTTTTTGGTGGTATGGGTGTGTGTTGAGATTAAAAAAATGTTTGTGTTCTTTTTATGATTTTTATATAAATTTCGATTTTTATTTACATGTATTTACACTATGCGAGTGTCACGGTCACTATAACGTGATAGGCACGAGTCTTACAATAATTTTACTGGCAGTGAACTAATTTCGCGCGATTAATGCGATACAGTCACATATGGCTTTTTACATAGTAAAAAAAAAAAAAAAAATAATTACCTATGGTGCAATTTTTCAATGGCAATTGAAAAATCAGTCTTGTTAGAAATGATTCTCCTGTTATGTGCTTGACGCTTTTTCGAGCAATAAATAATAGTAACTAATACCGGCTTTGGCAAATAAAATGTAAGTAATCTAACTGTAGCTTTTAGCATTTCTCGTAAAAAAGTAAAAAAATTGAAACATTTTTGACAAATAATAATGTGGCACAGTCGCACTGAAACTATCGTAATCAACTAAAATTTATACTAGTTACAAACTAAATTTGGTACATTTCCTGTAAGTAATAGTAGTCTTTACAAACTCGATTACTCAAATTCAACGGATTCCATATATTCCGTGGTTTACGGTAACTTTGAAGTATCCAAAAATACATTTATTTATACGAAAATCAATCAGTTCAAGATCAGAAGCATCACATCGTAGTAATAATATAAGAGTCATCACAGCCGATATGTATTTTTGGATAAGTTCAATAATGCGTCTCTCGCAGATTAAAATTAATTTTAAAAATTCCCTAAAGTCGCTTAATACATTCTTAAATCTAAAGTTCAATAAAAAAAAGAAATACTAAACTTCGCCGCTACATCCGTGGAATAACCACGTTTTGGGAATCTTAAAAAAGAAATTCCACCGCTGATCACTACTCAAATTCGGCGCAACAACAACATAGCGTCATCACTTGATCATTTAAAAAGTCCTAGGTACATTGGAGCACCGGGAAATTTCACCTCCCCGCGACTCAAGGCTCATATAACTCGGTAACTGGAAGCGCAGCTCGGTGCGATTTTACGTTAATCCGAGAAGCCCGTCGATTCCTCGTTAAAGTCCAGTTTCCCTAAGCATCCGCCGTTCAAAAGCCGATGCTCTGATCCATGGGCAGCCTGACGAAGTGACCGGCGAGCTCGCAGTCCTCGTCGGAGCTGCTTTCGCCGCTGTCGCTGCCGGAGCTGCTGCCACAGCTGGAGTCGGAGTCGCGAAGGTCGGGTGACGCGCCGAAGCGCAGCAGCTCCTCGGCCAACTGACTGTCCACCTCCAGAGCGATCTGATAAGCTGTGTAACCGGCGTAGGTAGTCTTGTCAATGCAGCAGATTCGCTGTCGGAGCAGCCAGCTCACCACCTCCCGGCAGTTGTTCTCCACGGCCAGGTGCAGCGCCGTCTTGCCTCCCAGACTTTCTTGAGTCTCGACGTTTGCTCCTGAGCGGATCAGCTGGCCCACCAGCTCCACGTGACCCTCCGAAGCGGCGATGTGCAGGCACGTTTTACCTGAAAAATAAAAGAAAGGAAGGTCAAGGTTTTGTCCTCTTTCGTCGGGCTTTTTGAGAGAAAGAAAGAGTATAAAAGAGCGCTAAATGCTAATCGATCCAATCTGACGTGACCGAGGTGGATTTTGCCGGTTGATGTACTTGGAAGCGAGCGTTAGATCATCGGATTACACGCGGAAAAGATGCGTGAAAGTTGAGCGCGTCCCTGACTTGTAGTACAGCGGATAATTGATGTTACGTTGATTTATTACGTTATTGGCGAAGCACTCTATCTTAATGGATCGTTTTTTTATTTGTTTCTTCCGTTTACTCCAATTGATAATCGAGCGAAGAAAATACAGCGATTAATTTGCATCTAGAGCACTGGTACTACTTTTTAGTATAAATTACGCGCTTGGAATTACCCGCCTTTTCGTTTGTATTACAAAACTAGGCATTGAACATTTATCCCGCTTAATATCCGCGTATTCGGAATGTCATTTCTAAATAAAAACTCAATTGGTACACGCCGACGCGCCCCGAAAAAAAAAGAAACAATGGTGCAATTACAAGCTATTAACCGGTCGGACAAAGTCCATTACTCCTCGTCCCCCCCCCCCCCCAACCGTCCCGCCGCGAATTTCCTCCGAACGGAACTCAAGCGCGTAAAATCGGACCCCGCGTTTGAATAATAAATGACATCACGCGGAGGCCCGGCGAATTTCTCGATCCGCGGCATCGGCCGCACGCGTGACGCCTGTTCGACAGAAAATAAAAGAAACATAAATTTTTGCCCGTTGCACAACGACGCGACTGAAAAATTCTCCGCGAGCGCAGGGGGGGGAGGGGGAAGGAAAAAAATCTTTCCGGTTTCTTCTTCTCTCCGCTCAGTCTTTCAAAATCGACGCATCGTTTTCTAGAACGGCGCGCGCGGCGCGGCGCGTATCGCACACACGCGACGACGGCCAGTAGTAGTAAGCAGCCGCAGCAGCAGCAGCAGCCGAGACTCGCTATACATCGCGGGCGGTGCTTGTCGCGTACCCTCGGCCGGGGTTTTCCCAGCTCGGGAGAGTGCAACGCGCTCGGAGCGCGCGCCGACGTGGCGCCGAGAAATTTCGTCTGGCGTGACAAATTTTTTTCTCCCCTTCTTTTTTTTTCGCCTCGCGCATCGCGCGCTTTTAACAGCGACTTTTTTTTCGCCAAGGTCGGCGCTCGCGCTCCTTTTGTTTGTTTAATTAAGCGAGCAATTGCATCTGTGCGGAGCCGAGTTAAGTGCACGTGCTATGCTTTAGTCGCGCTCCGACGTTACTTCACGGAGGTGATAATTTATTTATTAGTCTTTAACGACCGTTGCGTAATTTGTTGCAGGGACGTTCGTCGTTCGTTTACAGTGCGTTAATAAGCGATTTTTTTTTTGTGAGAGTCGCCGGTATATCTATTGTAGGGAATTCCCGCACGTTTTATCTGTTGCTCGAGTATATACTATAGTGCCGAAACGTGCAATAACGAAACCGTGTATTCAGGCGATAAGTGGAAACAGCTATGCATTGACAAAGCGACTTACGCGCTTCTGCGTTACTTTTAGCGATATCGCGGAGAAAAGCGCGTCGTTGAACATTTATCCCCCAAAAGTCTTATCCGATCTTGCAAAAGTATCTACATATATATTGCAAAAGTATCTACATATATATAAAAAAAATCCATTTGACGCGAAGACTGACAGCCTCATCGCGTGTTTGCAATCGACGAAAATGAGCGCGCGTCGACCTTAAAAGCGATGAGCCTTGACCAGGAAACAGAAGCATTTAAGATAATAAGATGTCAATTCCTTTTAACTGCCGCGTCTATTTATAGCGTTTCCCCGGCTAATAATTGAACGCGATGGCGCGATCAATTTACATCGCAGTGCGGACGCGACGATTTTTTTTTTCTTCTTTTTTTAACAGCAACGAAAGAGAATAAATAGAAATGAAGACAATAGTCGTAGACAGACGTTATTAAACGGGCGAACGGTCGTTTAAATCCCGCGCCGATCATGCGACACATAAAGTGCAGCACTGCGCGTATACATAAGCGAGGCCTGGAAAAACCAGTACATCAGTTATAGCTCGCGGTCTCTTTCAAATCGGCCCCGCGCGCTGCCTTTGTGTCAGAAATCCCAGAAATTCTCGTGAAATCGTTTTCCTCGCTTTAATTACTCGACGAAACAAAAAAAAAAAAAAAAAAAAGAAAAAAGCGCGTCGCATCCATAATGAAAAACCGGCGCAGTTCCCAGCACACCTGCATCTCTGCCTCCCAACATTCCATCCACTCGCGCGCAGGTAAAAGGCAAACAAAGATCGAGAAGAGAAACAAGAGAGAGAGAGAAAAAAAGGTCGACTACTCACCAACATAGTTTCGGAGCTCGAGGTTGTGCGCGAGTACGGGCGGCCGACCGGCGAGCCAGCTGCGCTCGGCGGGGGTGAGGGGCTCGGTGAGGGCCTTGGCGCAGACGAGATCGCCCCGGGCGCAGGCTAAATGCAGCGCCGTGTCGCCGGTGCGCATTCTCAGCCGCGGATTCGCACCCGCGAGGACGAGCCTCCGCACCAGCAGGGGCTCGGACGCCATCACGGCCAAATGCAGCGCCGTTTCCATGTCGTCGTTCACTATGTCCAGGAGGCAGGGGTGCGGCGCCTGTGCGATCAGCCACAGCGCGGCATCCACGTGCTTCAGCGCGACGGAGATGTGCAGATGCCTGTAATAAAGTACGTTTACAATCGTTAGCTTTCGTTTTGACAGCGAGTAGCGCCGATTAACTGGGAGGGTGTAATAAAATTAATTATCTTCACACATATTGTTATACTTAACAGATTAAGACCGGAAAAAAAAGATGAGCTCGCGATCTCATTAGTTGAGGATAGTTTAATGCTTGTATGGAGGATTTTAAGCGATTTTTCTAAATGGCTTCCAGCGAATATTGTGCAATTTACAAAGTTATACAAAGTAAATGATGAATGAAAAATTTAGATAACGAAAAGAAGCAAAGAGGGTAAAATTTAAGGCAATTGAATTTTGTTTAATTAAGAAAAAAAAATAGAAAGAAAAATGCACTTACGTGTCACCATCGTTATCCTGGGTGTAGAAGCTCTCGTAGTTCAGGATCTCGCTGTCCTCGAGCCTGTCGATCTGCTCGCAGTTGGCGTTGTTTACGTTAAGCTGCTTGTCGGAGGGTTGATCGTCGTGGGGCGCGAGCACCGAACTGGGGATGTTCTGCTGGTGCTGCTGGAGCCGCTGCTGATGCGTCTTGGCGGCCTCCAGGTTGTTGATGTGGGTGTGCTTCATCTGGATGTTGCGCAGGAGAGTCTCGCTGAGCTGAACGTCGGGCACTCCGCTGCAGTCTCTCATGTTGCCGGATTCGAAACCGGAGTCTCTTGCACTGACTTCGGACTGCTCTGTCACCTGGTAAGTCTGCCTGTCCGAGGTGTTCTGACTCCACATGATACTCCAAGGCGCACTTGTGGAGGATACTCGCGGCTCGTGGTTAAAGGTACTTTGCTCGATGTCAATGTAATGCTGAAGATCGGAGCGATGAGCTTTAGTGAGCGTCTTTGCGTTGGCACTAAAAGGAACGTCCGATCGTACTCGGCTCTCGGAGCGAACTGATCCTCAAGCGCGCCGCAGCTTTCGCACTTGGGTTCGCCGGCCGACCGGCCGAGCGCCCTCTCGACGCTCGATCCCGCAAGCCCCGAGGGGGGGGGAATCGGCGAGGCCGCACCCCCTGTTGCACGGGGCTATTGGGGAACGATGCGCTCCGAAACCCCAGGGGGATCCCCAGGGGTGGGAATGCACGTTTTTTCCGGATGCGGGAGGGAAAGGAGGGGCGAGCGGGTGCGCATGCAAGATTGCAGGTCTTGCATTGGACCCTATTGTTCTGTGGGGTGAATTTGCTGAGTTGAGAATTTTCGATGATGAAGTTGTGCAATGCAGCATTTTTGACTCTTGTGTACGTGCACACTTGGATGATCGAGACGTTCGTTGGAGTTTTTACTCTGTCGAATGGAATGCATTTTTTAAAAGGAATTGTAGAACAATGATAATTTTATTTCTTGTAATTGTTGGTAGACCATTAAATGTTATTACTTTGTTTTTTTTTTATAAAGTATATGCTTTTTATAGAGACAATCGGTTCTGTATAGGAAGGCAGCATTTACCTGTTAAATTGTAATAGTTAATTAACATAAGAATTTTGTTGAGAATTTTAGATATTAAATATAATTTCAATTCTTTATGAAATATTAAAGTCTATATCTAAAACGTACATTCAACGTGATAGTCAAAAAACAAATGTATGATAAACTTTTAATGTACATACGTCATTTTGATCACACCACCTAATACTTTATTATTTAATAAATATTTTTTAATTCAATCAATTTAAAAAATGCCAGTCAAACTTATAAAACGATTTCATTTCATACCGGGATACTAAATGCAACTTTAATTTTATCCGATTAAAAAACCGTTTGAACGATTAATTTTTCCTCAAAATTATTTCCCGCTTCATCTGTTTTATACATGGAGAAAAATGTTATAATGAAAATTACTATGTTCCGTAGGAACAGTGGGACATCCTCGATCTATGACGATTTTTACTATAAAACATAGTAAAACAGCAATTTTTACTATGTTTATACTCAACCTATGACAATTTTTCCTATAAAATTATTATGTACATAGTAAAAATTGCTATTTCTTTTTATTAAAAATAGCCATTTGTACTACACTGTTAAAAATAGTTAAATTTAATGTAAATTAATGCATGGTCGATGTTCGTTCATTAAATTTAATTAAATGACATTAAACTTAATGTAAATGACATTAACTTACATTAATTTTTACATTAATTTA
>JAWWEN010000038.1:1679183-1689619 GCA_035582955.1 Sycophila texana
ATCAAAACTATGCATTAATTAGACTAAAGCATTATTCATAATCTAAGCATAAATTGTACCTATCTTTTTTACATGGGTAACCACGTTCGGTTATAAGCAGTAAATGTATTTAATGAATAAAATTTAAAAACGCGTTCACAGCCGTTGGAAAATTAAGTTTGAATTCGTACTCGCGACAGAAAGAAATATGTCGTGAGAATAAGTAAAAAGTCAAGCTGAAAAAATCGAGGAAAGAACTATTCACTGCAGCTTAAGGCAGATGGACTATAGAAACGACGTGAAAAGTAACATATAGCAAAAAAGATAAACGAGCGAGAAAAGTTAGAAAAAATAGGTATCCGGAGTGGAGTCAAAGATAAAAGCGACGTAGAGAAGAAAATGCAGTTTTTCATCGGTATGTATTACCTCTTCAAGGCTGAAGAGGTATCCCTCCCCTTGACTACTCGGTCGATCCTTTTTATCTTAATTCCGATCCCGCCTCCTTAGGATCTTGATAAAGCTGAGCCGGCTAACTGCGACCGCTCAAATCGCAGCCACTCTCGCGACGCCAGCGCCGGGGATCCGCATATATCCCGTCCCTCTCTCTCCTCCTTCTCTTCCTCTTTTCTCTTCACCTCCCCCCTTCTTCTTCTTCTTCTTCTTTTTTTTCTTTTTGATTTAAAGATCTCCGACGAGCGGCCACTGCTCCGCGCGCGCACCGAAGGAACGTATACGAGGGATGATGGAGGAGGAGGAGCAAACTCTTGAAAGGCGACGGGCCAAGTGAATTTAAATCGAACCATTATCTATGCCACTCGCTCGTTTCTCCATTCGCGTTCCGAATCGCGAAATGAAAGCCTTCCGGCGCAAAGTGCCCCATTTCACGGGGCTCCGCTTCCCCGGGCGCTTCTTCTCTCCCTTCTTCTCTCTGCCTCCGAATCTCCCTTTTATTTCCGCGTGCACCCCCCCTTTTGTCTCACGCGCCGCGCCGACGTTCTCCTCCTCAAATGAGCCTATGAAAAATTGCGCGAATCTCGGCCGAGCCGCGCGTGTGTATATCTATATGTGCGATTGTCGTGCGCTCCGCTTCCGGCTCCTTTTTACGCGGCCCTCGACCCCCGCGATTCCATCATCCCCACGCATACCTTATGCGCGGCGAGGCTTTTCGCGTCTCTCAGCTTTTCCGGCGGGACCGTACTTTAGTGCGCGGCGCCGCTTCGTTATGCCCCCCTCTGCTCTCCGCAGCCGGTTCAGAGGCCACATTTCCCTCGCTGCGAGGGTGCCGTTAGTTATGCGCTCTGCCCCGACGTCGCTATCTCGACTGTTTTTATTTCCCTTTATATGGGCTCCGTTCCGGCTCGTTCGGGGGGTGATTTCATTATTTTATTGCTTTTACGCTCGTGCGAATGTTGTTTTTTTTTTTGCGGCGCGCGTAATTTCCCGTGGAATTCGGTGTTTCTCATCGTTTAGAGGAACGAAAGAGAATAAATCGCGTGTTTTAGTTGCTCGTTCGAGGAGATGCTTCCTTCGTGTGTACATATATTATGGTTTTTGTTTTTCTTCAGATTTATTCATGCCATCGCGGGGTTCAATTATATATACGATTCCGAGGGAGAGTCGAACTTTTTAATTAAACTTGAGCGCGCGACTGAAATTCTTACGGCAGCTGCGCTTCATTGACTCAATTATTCACTCACGTCGCGGCGGGGGAAACGAACGCGAGCAGCGCACTCCCGTCTCGGACGATAAAAATGAAAGGAGAAAGAAAGAAAAATAATATCCCGCGTGTTCTATTCTGCGCCGCGAAGTGCTTGCAAAAGTCTGCCATATCCGCGAGAGGAGGGAAAGTAGTTCGTCTAAGCAAATTTTTGCGAGATTACGCGCGCTCAAAGTAGCGTCGTAAAGCGCGCCCTGCGACGGACGAAAAAAGAAACTTTTTTTATGCGCGCCTCCTGCAAGCACCTCAAACGAGAAAGTTGTGATTCGCGAGCGTAGTAAGCTCCGCGACGATCTCCCCCCGATATTATTTAAGAATTACTTTTTAGTGGCGCGAAGTTGGGCCACTTCGCGAAAATAAAGTAATGGAACGAGGGGAGAGTTGGAGGAACGGCTCTCCTTATCGCTCAATCGCTCGCCGGCCGCAACTTCGATCTCGCGCGGAGTAAAAGTTTCCCGCCCGCGACCCCTGGCCTCCCCCCGCCCTCCCGGGATCTGTCCCCGGGTATGCGCCACCTCCGGAGCGACGCGCCCGGGAGAAAGATTAAGGAGGAACAAAAGGAGCGCTGCGCAAACGGGAAACCGGGACGCGGCAAAAAATAAAGCATGGAAGGAGCTTAACGAGGCTGCGGGCCGGAGGGCAGGGGGGAGTTGGAAAAGTTGAGGACGAGCGAGCCACCCGCGCGCGGCTCGTGTACACTTCGAATGCGCCGCGGCGATAAATCAGCGCGCGACAAGAGGCGGAAAGTTTCGGAGCGCGAGGCCAGCGGTGATATAAGGCGGGAGGAAATAAAACACGAGGAGAGCCGGGGGGTAATGTAAGGCGGAACGATCGGGGCGCGCGAGCGGCAGCGGCTAATCGCTCGGTGGGTGTGGGTGTAGGAGACCGTAGCTACTGTAACAATTATGCGCGCGCGACTGCCGAGGGGTTGGTGACTTTGAGAGCGTCGAACCGACCGACATAGCGCGGCTGTGTGGGTGTAACTGGTGTGTTTACCTTTTTCGTTGATCCTATAAGCTTCGCCCTTGTCTTTCACTCGTTTTTTCTTTATTTACTGCGTATGTTTTGTAGTCTGAGTGGGAAATTGAAAAATAAAAAGACGAATGGAGTTAGTGAAGAATCGAGTTCTTAAAGGGAAGAGATATAGATATGAATATTGGACTTTAAATTGTTGTTTTTTATTGGGGAATTTCTTAGGAAATTGTAACTTTCTACTAGTATAATTTCGATTTGAATAGCGTATTATAAGTACTATAAGTATACGGTCATAGATCAAATACCTCATTAACTGTGTGTGTGGAAATTTAATTTATCCGCCGGTGCCATTTTTCAGCCACAATCACTTCCGTGTTAGGGTCTATAAATCGCGCTTCAACGACGAGTGTACTTATTATCCAATAATTTATGCAATAATTTATCCAATAATTAGTGCGACGGTCGATGGGGGCGCAGGAGGGGCTATTTGAAAGTCGTAGCTGGTCGAGGAAAGGGAAGTAATTAAGGGGAGGATGCGACGATAAAGAGTATTTTGGAAGGCTGAGACTATAAAGTAGAAGTCGATGAGAGAGAATTTCATGTACTATCGTAATCCATTTCTACTTTTCCGTTCTTAATTACACTTTTTCACGCAATTTTTACGCGGATCTTCAGCGTAATAATTTTTAAAAATAAAATTCTCTCGATGTAACGTAATTTGACACTTATTCTGAGTATTGCACTTTCTTCCTGGGCAGTTGATAATCTCAACAAGAAATAATTGCAATAAAAAAAAAAAGATTTTATTATACGGAAAATGATGAGGATTACCAGATATAAATCCATTATTCTTTTTTCGACTTTTTCGCATCAGCGCATTGATAAGCCAGACGATAGCAGTGACAAATGCTTCGCAAAAGCTTCCACTGAATTATGCAGTGCGTGGATCTTGCAGGTCGCGTACCCCGAGTCCGTCCGTAATAAGGACGGGTTATCGCTCTGATCCGAGGGTAATTTCAATTCCTTACGAAGCGGAGATCCGAGACCGTCTTATGAATTCGAAACTGTCGGCTTAAAGCCGCGCGTCACTCGGCGAAATAAACTCACCGGCGGAGCGGCAATTAATTCGTGGAGCAGCAATAATATATAATATCCGCGAGCTCCGAATGGCACACTCGAGGGAGCGCTCGAGTCGAGCGAAGCCGAGAGCGCGGCGGACTATTGGTTGCGGACTTGTTGGGCGCTTTTAATAACGGCTCTGAGAAAGCTCGGTAAGGATAACTTGAGGGTCCTCGAGGCTGCAGAGTCCCGAGGAATCGGAGCTCACCCGCTCGGCGGGTTAATGGTACAGAAATTCCCGGCGAAATTGACTATTGAAATCTCGCGGCTATTTCTCCTACTTTCAGTTCTCTCTTTCTCTCACTCTGCTCATTTTTTATACATTAAATGGCTTAAATGTAAATGTCAAAAATATTTATTAAAACTGTATTTGAAGAAATTGTCTGACCAGTCACGGAGTGTATCTACTTACGATGTTTTTACGAAACTAATAAATAATCAGTTGGGCACCTTGAGGAAACTATTTACTTGCCTGATCATTTCCTGAATCTGTCTACTTAAATGTGATCTGATTAACCTTAGAGTATCTATTCCGTTTGGCTGACCAGTCACAGAATTTATCTACTTACGAATGATTCGATTCTTTATGGAAAGTAGAAGAATCGAATTAGATACACTGAAAGAAAAGTTCTGTAGATCCAACCAAATTTCTCCTTCAAAAACTATTTAGTTTATTTAACTAAACATTTAGTTTAATCAACCAAAGTTTTAGTTAAATTGATAAAATGTTTAATTCGATCGAGTGTTTAAATAAAAATTTGATATGGAGAATACAACAAAATTTTTAATTGGAACTGCAAGTTTTTTTTTAGTGTACAAGTGTGATATGTTCAAAATTAGCATTTCTACTTGATTTGTCTGACTAGTCACGGAGCGTATCTACTTATGGTTTACTTAGTACCTCTTGGAAACTGCCTGATTAGAGATTATCTGGTCATACTTGGAATTTTTTTATAATATGCAAGTGATCGGATCGACATTTTAATAGATACTTAATCCGTCTGATTAGTCCCGGAATATATCTACTTACAGTTTATTTGATGTCTCGCCGAAAGCGACTGTTTAGAGAGTATCTAGTCATAATAAAAATTTACATACTTAAAAATTATCTGATCGGTATTTTAATACATAACAATTGAATCGTCTGAAGTCTCGGAATGTATCTACTTACTGTTTATTTGACGATCGTGGCAAGCGACTGCTTAGCTAGTATCTGGTCATATTAAAAAGTTACCTACTTAAAAATTATCTGTTCGACATTTTAAGACATATATAATAATTGAACTGTCTGGATAGTCTTGGAATGTATCTACTTATGATTTATTTTGCGTCACGCTCGACGTGTTAATAGAACAAAAAAAAACTCGTCAAAATTGATTAGTGAAAATCCGACGGTAACTTCCTCTACTTTCTACTCTCTTTTCATTATTTGTACATTACCACTAGCGTTTTTCCGCCGCAACAGTAATTCGCACGCCGTGTTGGACTCAAGGCGGGGATTGAGGCGAGACCAGCCGCTCTTATCGCTCCAAGCGAGCGAAAGAAAAGGCTGCGTGCTCTTTAAGCTCGCTGTTGGACCATCTCGGCATTTTTCGGAAGTAAATAGGGCGAGGCCGCCGAAGCGGAGCGTGCACGGACGGACAAGCGGTTATCGCACAATAAGCAGCGGAAACGCCAGGGCGCTAAAGCGATTGTCGAAGGGGACGGGAGGGGAGGCGCTCGCAAGCTCGCTAAAAAGCGGAGGAGGCGAAACGGAGTGTAAAACAGAGCGAGATAGCGCGCGCCGGGGCAATTACGGGCTCCCCCTTTGGGGATGGGGGAACTTATTAAGGTCAATAGAGTCTACGGCGGCGGTGCTAGCGGGTCGCGTCCTCCACCTACCCGCCCGCCCTCGGCGCCCTCTTCTCCTTGCACCTAATCGCTTCCGCTTTCATTCTTGCCACGACGGCGGAGCTTTCTTCTCCCGATGCGTTTAACGCCACTCCCGGACAGTCAAATCCAACCGGTCGCCTCTTTATCTCGCGAATTAGTGTTTATCCCCTTTCTTCCTTTCCTTGTACTCCGTGGGCGCTGCTGCCTCTATCTCTCTCTTCGGTTTAACTGGATCGCCTTGTTAGTGGGGAGTTCTTTTTCGCTTCGACTTCTTGATTCTTGTTCGTTTACTTGGTCAGCTTGGATATTTTATAGGGGCACTATTACTGAATTTTAATTGATTTTGTTTGAATTCAAGTGGATAGATTACTGCTTGATGATTTAGATCGATAGCTGTATTTAAAAGCTATATAAGATGGAAGACAGTTGTGATCTATTATTTAATTCTTGGAAAAAGAAGGTAATATTTTTCTTCGTTCGTGTGCAATAAATAATCGCTTCAGTTATTTTTTAATGTAATGGTGCAACTGCATTTGAGATTTATAAATTTCAATGCAATTGCTTTTAATAAATTTTCCATGTGTCAAAATGCATTATCATTCGAGAATTATTATTTTACGTTGAGCTGCTGAAAGCATTAAATTCAATCCTGAAAGAATCGGAAAACAAGGCTACTTTTACTCGGCGTAAAATTTTTTGAAATTCGGAGAAAACAAACTCTCCTGACAATCTTGTTCACTAATGCTATTTAATATATTTAATTTATTACACTGAGAGAATTTTCTCGTAAAAATTATTGTAAATTTTTACGGGAAAATCACCGTTATTTTTACTTGAAACTTGGATGGTTGTTCGAGCTTCGTAAATTTTACAAAAAAATCTCCGTAATTTTTTTAATTTTTACGGGATTTTTCTTGTAAAAATTACAAAAATTAGGCAATCGTCCGATATTCACGTAAAAATTACGGTGATTTTCTCGTAAAAATCTACAGTATTGCCGTAGCCGTTCACTTAATTTTTACGGGAAAATCACCGTAATTATTTCGAGAAAATTCTCTCAGTCTATACAACCGCCTCCGTAGCTTAAACAACATTTGACTCCGCAGAAAATTGAAGTGATCGACGCCTCTGAAATCCGTTCAAGCTGAAAGCATCCAAAAAAGCTCGTGCATTTGGCTTGACAAATTCGGATCCGAATCTGTGCGCCAGGGATAGCGGTACGCATATACGTCAGTGCCAGGCAGTCGGCAATGCTCGCTCAGATAATCGCGCGTGCGCGCGTCTCCGTAATCCGACGAGCAGTGCGTCAGCCTCAACCTCCACGCGTGCGGTGCGGTCCTTATGTTAGGCATCGATCGCGCGCGGGGGGCGGAGGGATCCTCAGCTGGCCAGGAGCCTCGCTGCCTGCACGTGTGTGTGCGTACGTGCGTCGGCGACCGGCTATTGTGGCGGGCGGTCGAAGTCATCCGAGCGAAAGAGAGCAGCGTCGCCCGAGTTCTCCTTTGGTCCTCGTTCCGGATGAATTTGCCGCTGGCGCCTCTCTGCCTTACGCCCGCGCGGCTGATTCCATACTCGCACGTCCACCGACGGGATCTATACCTGCAAGCTCTTATTGTTTCTGTTGTACTGCTTTTTTGTTTTTTGTTTTTTAATACCTTTTTTGTGTCGCAGCCACAAAGACGAGCGAATTCTATCTCTAATATAATGGAACGCTGAAAACTTTCATTTGCTCTTGTAGCTCAAGTGGTAGGAATTTATATTTCGCGTAAAATCAAATTGAACCCTGTAAATGTGAAAATGTGAAAATTCATTTAGAAAATGTGAATAGGGACATTTTATATGTAAAAATTCGTCCACATATTGAATTAGTAGACGACATTTGACATAAAAAATGTTACTATTCACATTTTCCAAGTGATCGAATTTCACATTTCCAGATTTAGAGAGAATATTTTATCGACGCTTGTACATGAGCGCCGTGCAATACATTCGCGTTCGTGATGCATAAATTGACAGCTGTGCGTGTTAAAGGCAGAATAAAATTTAATCTCGAGGTTGTACATTTTTTTCACGCCTCGTTTCTAATTCGTTATGAGACTAAAAGGAGGTAAGCGCCGTAAAATGCAGTTCCCCCTCTGTGGGTGTATACCACCCTCGAGTCAATTTAAAATTTCATCGACCGATTAAGCGAACGGCCCCTCGTGAGAGCAAAGGTTAAATGACCCTCATCCGAGGCTCTCGCCGGAGGAAAAACGCGCACATCCTTTAAGCGCGCCCGCGGCTCTCCTGTCAACGGCATGCCGCGACCGCAGAAAAGGGAGCTCCTGTAAAAAATGAGGAAGAAGGGGGACAGTCTGGTATAGGAGGTCCAAAGCTCGATCGTGGTTATCCTCCCTCCCCTTATCGCTCTTTGTGTCGTCCCGCGCTGAAATAGAGACCGCTCGGGCAAAGCTCCAGGATTTTTCCGGCTCTAATCGTAAGTCCCTTATCTGCGCGGGGCGCCCGGCTCTCGAACGAATTATTTATCGGCGGAGAGAAACAGACGAGTGCAAGGCGCGCGCTCGAGAAAAGTCGAGGGGAGCTTTGACGGCGAGGGGGCCAGTCTCTTGGTGCGGCCGGTGGCTCCCGTGATGCGAACGATTTACTATTAAATTCCTAATCGAGGTATTAAATGTTCGTTGAGGTCCTACTTGGACGATATTATCGTTGAGTGTAGCTCCCTTTTCGGCTCTTTTTTTTTGCTCGTCGTTTCACGGGAATTCGTTGCTTTTTTTCGCGCTTGAAACGTTAGCCTTCTTCTGCTCTAGCCTGGACGGGTATACACTCACGTCGGCGAGGATCCAACGTTACTCTCGGAAATTATTTTGTAGGGGTTTCTCTTACATGCATTATTATATCCAGTTACGAAGGACGAGCTGCTTTTAGCTACTTTGACGTAAATAATTTACGACATTTTCGTGGACTTTGAAAGCATTTATTTTTAGTAAATAAAATTATGAATTATTTCACGAATGAAATAAATATTTTCACTGGTCGAATCGTGCCTGTAAGCTGAAAATCTACGAGAATCGGAAAAAATTGGTTTTTATTACATTACTTTGTATTTCAGGCGTAAAAGCGATAAGGCGGGAACTTATTTAGGTCGTTTTACTCGTACAATGGAATGGAAATCGCTGACAGGTGCCGTTCGATTTCGGAATTTCGTCCAAATTTAGGCAATATCAATCAGGCGTTGTTGCGGTTTGCCCTTACGATTCGCGGTTTCTATTCTAGAATCTTCCCCGCTTGAGTAGGAGGGCACAGTTGATATTTAAACCAATAATCCTATTACTTACGCTTAAACAATTCAATTTTGCCCTATTTTTGCTTTATTTTATTTTTAATTATTTTAATATGCGATTTAAAAAAAAATTAACAATAAAAAAAGATTTATTAAAATCACATCCAAAGAAATCGTCTGACCAGGCACGGAGTATATCTACTTACGGTGTGTTTTATTACTCATCACAGAACGCGTCTATCTGCGATTTAATTGAGGCATCGCGGAGAAGTAGTAGATAACTACTAGTCTGATAATTCTACTGAGAAATAGCATCTTTTTTCGATGCGTCTAACTAGTCCCGGAATGTACCTACTTATGTTTCGCATCTTGTGGATGCGGCCTGTACTTAGTATTTATCTGGCCATACCCAGGATCTACACTTATTTACCAATGGCCCGATCACCATAAGAGTATTTACTGAATTTGTCTGGCCGGTCACGGAATTTATCTACTTAAAGTTGATCCGATCGGCCGCGAAATCTATACCTACCTACCACTATAGCGAGACGACACTTTTGTGCGCCGAAACTGAGATAGTCAAGCTCCGATAAATAAATGGTTCCCCCGATGACTAGGCTTTTTTTCGGGCACGAAAAAGTTTCGGCTGGTAAATAGCAGCGCACCCCTCACCCGGAGAGTGGCACCGCGAAGTCGATGGCACCGCTCGAACTTGCTTCCAATTGACTCATCAAGCCTCGACACGGGGGACCTGGGCGACTTCTCTTCCGCCCTGCCCCTCCAGTTTTGTCCGCAATAAAACGACGCGATGTCGTGAACAATCCGTGGCCGCTCCCAGCCCAGCGCGGTCAAAGGGGATCACGCAGCCCGGGCCAAGTTTGAGGACGGCAGTTAGCGGTTGGAAAACCAATACAAATTCAATAACAAGTCGACCGACGCGTCCTTTGAAGCCGCCACCTCCTGAGCGCACGATAAATCAATAAGGCCCGACTGATCGGACGGTCGCGCCGAGACCTCCATTTGCACCTTTGTCCCGAGCATGGCTCTGGGTCTCTGCATTAGTAGGCGCGCGTGACGCGCCGAGACGTCGTGGATGTCACGCACGGAGGGTCGATGATATACCGGACTGTTTACTGGCTTTGGCTCAAGCGGTGCCTTGTCGAGGATGGTCAGGGAGATGTTTCGCACGGAGCGCGTCTGATGTCTGTGCGATTGCTTTGTTGGTTGTTTGGAAAATTAAGAAGAGAATTCCTGAAAGTTGTATGAAAGTGTTACAGTTTTAATTTACAATGGATATGGTTTAACAAAAAAATTTGGTTCTTTTGTATTGTAGAAAATGTAGGCAAAAACGCGGCTCCGTTTAGCGCTTAAGGGTAGAGTACCATGAAAAAAAAAAAATCTTTATTTTACAATCAACATTGACAGAAATTGAAATATGTTTTTGTAATAAAAAGATAAAGAAAATACATTTTTTTCATATTTTTTAAATAAAAT
>JAWWEN010000038.1:1689719-1727013 GCA_035582955.1 Sycophila texana
TTTTTTTTTATTTTTTTGAACCTTTTATCGCGATTTTTCGACAAAATTCCATACAAATTTCTCGTAATATGTCCCGCAAAAAAGTTTGGCAATCGATGATTCTTGTTCACGATTTTTTCCATGTTGAGGGACACCTAAGGAACCGGGAAAAACTTGTCTCGTAGGTGTGCTTTCAAAAATTTTTTTTTTATTTTTAATACCCCAGTTGTTTGTCTATTTCCGTAGAATCGCACATATACAGATACAGATTACCGTCTCACAGCGAGATCGGTTCGAACGGAAAAACACGGCCGTTTTCAACGAGCGGTTATATATAAACTCGCAAAGGTCGAGAGGACAGAGCGAAGAGGAGTAAAAGGAGAGGTTCGGGGAAAAATCGCGATATTATAAGCGTGAAGTAAACCGATCCGAAAGTTCGTGAGGTAATGCGTTTTTGCTCGACGCCGTGAGTCCAGTGTGAATTCCATTTGGCGGCCCATTAGCCGCGATTGTGAGGGGGAACGCGGAGTAATGCGATTAAGCGGGGCGTAATTGTGGTGAAACGCGTGGTTCGCTCGCAGTGCCTGCCACGCAGTCACGGGACGTGCGATTGTTATGCTTTCGAAGCGGCGGCGCAGTTGGCGCCGGAACTTTTTTACGTGATTCGATTGTATTATATGAATTAGCGAGAGGGTTGAGAGAGCCGATGGAACGTTATTTCGGTTCCCCTTTTTGCTAGTTCGATAGGAAAATTTCTTTTTTTTCCGAGAACATTTCCTAATGCGATTATCGTAATTTTATAGCTGGTACCCGGCGGATTGCTTAGAAGGAAGCTACGGGAACTTGCAGGGGAATCCGCTTCGGATGAGGGAGTGCCGGGGATAAGAGAACAAAGTTCGACTGATAATGAATGCTGTAATTCCGTGTATTTGGATTAAAAGTTTTTTTTCTGATTTAATCCTAAGTATAAGGGAAAAGCAACCCACGGTTCTGCCCTCATATTGTTATAATTTGATTGGCAGAATGGTTCTTTGTTCTCCAGGCAGAGTCCACGTTGAAGAAAGTGACATTGACGAAGTAAAATCCTCGGCCTATTGTGAAATATCGTTGGTTAATCTTAAAGCATCTTTTATGTTTGTATAGTCCAGCTTTAAATTTTGGAGCAGAACTAAATATTTTTTTTACATGTGAGGCTAAATTTAAATATGTAAGACATTGCAGGGCTAAAAAAATGGCTCTTTAATTCTTAGTGTTGAATTTTTTTATGAATTAATTTATTTCGATTAACTCTTTTTCCTAAATATTATTCGACTAAAAGAAACAAAATAAATTGTAGCATCTAAATCGAGAAATCTTTTTATGTACATTTTTTTAGCAATTCAGTGAAACGCTGAAGCCTAACCATTAGGAGTTGCGGTAGCATGTTCTCCCTTATTTACGGAAACGTCTCAATTTCTGAAAAGAAGGCAGAATGTCGAGATAAATTGCTATCTGGATGAATAGATGAGTCATGCGTGGTATAAAAAAAGAAAGCAAACCTTACACTGACAGGCGCGTTGATGAAGTTATATTTGTTAAAAAAAAAAGAGACTGTCTGACCAGTTCTGCCTGTATCTACTTACACTTTCTTGATAAGCTTTGCTAATAGCCATTCTTTAATTTTTTTCTTTTTAATTTTTTGAATGTGTAAGCTTCTTTTTTATGTTTAATTTGTATGAATAATACTTTCGTAGTTTAAATGATAGTAATCGATTTATACTTTATGGACATTAAAATTCCTTTATCCATACTATTCATTTTTGTGAACGCGCGGCTAAGAAAGAAGTGTTGTGTAGTCCCCCCTTAGTTTTCTATCGTTATTTTATAAAAATTTCTGATAATAATTAAAAGTAATTAAAAAAACATACAAAATATACAATATTTATATTGACATAGCGAAGCATTCTATACTTACTGAAATCGAGTCAATGAAACGCATTTTTTTAATTTCCCTTTTTGCAGCGATATTCATTTCAATTAAAAGTATTTTATATCAATCAAGCATACGTCACGTAAATTAATTAACCGAAAATAACTCCCTAACATCGGAATAATTTGACTTTTATTTTTATTTCAAACTTGTAACACCGCGCGTATATATATCGATTCCTTCAAAAATAGCAGCCCTTTATTATTTATCCCTTCTGCCTCTGAAACCATCCAAGGTCAATGTAAAAGGTACACATTGCGTGCACCCCCCGCGCGTTACTTTTGAAAGATTGATCTCAATTACAGATAAAAATACCGACGTCAAAATATTTTCCCATCCGCCGCGAATTATGCACCGGATGCCACGGCGTAACCACGAAAAATAGAAGAACCAGGTCATCCGAGAAAACAAGTGGATAAACTTTGGATTAGATGAAAGGCTCGAATTCATATAAATGTACGCTTTATCCACTGCAGCATCCCCGCGTCCCCCGGGCTTTCGGCGCAGATTTTCATAAGCAAATTCTGAATGGAATATTCAACGTTCTCGCGCGACCGCCGTATTTTCGAATAATTCATCCCGGCGCGCAAAGAACCGCTTGGCCAAACGCAACGGCCGAGTATTTACCCGCCCGCACAATTAAGCGGCCGCTAGAAAAAAAAAAAAAAAAAAAAACACGCGACGCACGCGGGCGACCGACGAGCCTGAGGACAATGCACAAAAAAATAAAAAATAAAAAATAAAAACAAAATAAAAAAAAAAGCTCGTCCGCGTAACGAGACACGCGCTCGCGGTACATTTTCCTCATCGGCGGCGCGGCATAAAGCGTGCTGAAAAGCGACGAAAAAATCGAGCGATGGGAGAGGCGGGGAGGAAAGAGTCGAGGAGGTGGGTGGAGACAAGCACGCTAAAAATGCATCATAGAAAAGCATTAGACAAGTGGCTCGACGCGGCGATGTATTTCCGGCTGCCTGCCTTCTCCGAGGCATTAAAATCAGCTTCGAGCTCGTTTCCCTCCTTCCCCTCGTCCTCCCGCTACCTCCACCCCCGTCGTCCGATGAATGGACGTCTTTCTCTCTCTCAGCTCGTGGCAGGCGCTTGTTTCTTTTTTATACCCCTGCAGAACGTCTTCTTGTCCCCGGCACGCTCGCCTCTCTCATTGTCCGATTTGGTAGATGTTAGGAACGTCGCGTTGCGTGCATTTCCTTTTTTTTCCTTTTTTTTTTATTTCGCGGCACGTCCGCTTTTTTCGTAATTAAAAATTTCGGTCGCCGAGCGACTAAGCGACTTTGGCGCGGCCTTATAATGTAAAGCTCGAAACTGGCCTTTATGTCGCGCCCGAGTCCTGCTCTATTTTTGCGTGAGGCCCCCCCATTGTCCGCGACGGGGATTTAAGCTTTTTGAATTATCGCTTCAAGCGATTCCATCCGAGAATCTTGATATCTCGGCGAGGCGAGGGATTCATGACGCGACGGAGGTTGACCCACTTTCCTTTGATTCGCGCTGGGCGGGCTGCTTTATTTTGTTCCTTGTGTAAAATTCATAATTGTTCGCGCGCTTAGACATGCAAGCGCGACGCGAACTGTGACTTTTTTATGCGACGAGCGGGTGGATGAGGCACAGATTAATATTTTTTTATTTAAAGATGATAAATATTTCGGAAATAGCAGTTAGAGTGATACTTATTAATTAATTGCTTGTTATTAATGTCCTTAAAATTTTGTCTATACGATAGGATTGTGAACCATTCAATCGAAATTAATTTTCGGTAGATAAGAAACTTACATTTTTAATTCTATCATTTTTTTGTAGGGATTAAGATAAGTACTCAATAATTTTGCTAATAATTGTACTGGTTATTGTTAAAATTACGTAGTGATACTTTTCTATATCACTGTAATATTTATCACACGGAAAAAAAAATTGCATTAAAAATTCCTATAATATTTGTTATAAAAGAAGGACTAAATTGTAAAATAAAACAAAAATTACTATGATGGCTAATAAATTTTAAAATATTTAAATTAAGTTTTATTACATTTACAGTAAAATTTGCTAGCAATTATACAATTTTTTTTTTATTTTTTGAGATTGTCTTTGCTTTAGTAAGACTATAAAGCAATTTCAAATGAAAAATTTTGTTGCGTAGAAAATTTTTTTTAACCCGGTGAATCAGTTTACCCACAAGAACAAAGCAATGAATTTCTGTACATTTTACAAACAAAAATTTTCAACGCCATACAATTAATTTACTAATAATCCAACAAATGTATCCTTAACGCGACTCTTTCACACCCCGCGCTCATCTAAAGCGACGCGAAATTTTCCGCACGTCCATTACGACAATCCGTTTGCACAAGAGGCACTCCCTCCTCGGACACTCGTCGAAATGATCAATTTACAGCGCACGTAACCCCATCGCCGTAAAAGCGAGAGAGTTGAAAAAAAAAAAAAAAAAAAATGGTCCATCATCCGCGGCTTTCACAGCGCGCGACAATAAAAGCCGGCTGGCGCCTCATAGTCCGCGGCAAAGTCTCGAATAACGAGCTGAAAACGAGATAGCTCCTAAGCTCCGGCGCGTATAGCCCCGAGCGCAGGTGCGCATCAACTTCCTCCGGCGTGTGCTTATTAACCGCGGTGTACGCGAGAGCTGCCCTCGGCCGAAACGCGACTCGCCCACGAATGAGGCTGCAGCCCCCGTCGTCCCGCCGGCGAACATCAACGGCGGCAGGTGTGCGCGCGCGAGTCCCGCGTAGGCAGCGAGCGAGCCCGAGGGTGGGAGGGAGACAGACAGAAGCTCCCGAGGAGTGGAGGAGCGGAGCGCGGGTAGGAGGAGAGTAGGACGGCGGCGGCGGCGGCGGCAGACGGAGAAGGCGTGCGCGGAGCGGGACCGCCGTTAGCATCATAGATAGCACCGCGCATGCACCATTGACGTTAGTAAGAGCGCCCGGATTTCAGTGCGCTCGGCATCGCGAACCCGGCTGGACGGCTCCGCGGGGGCTTCCGCGCGCGCGCCCGCCACAAGAGACAGAGAGCCGCGCGACGCGCCCGAGTGAGACGAGAGTTCATTGATTGACCTTCGATTTTTTGTACATATACACTTTGTCTTCTACTTCTACTTCTGTACTTCTTTTTTTTTTTTGTTTTGTCTCTCTTTTTTCCGTTAGCGACACGTGTACTTTTCGGTCGGCCCCCCCTTTTCACCGCTTCGCACGAGCTCTCGAGGGCCATGATTTTACGAGAGGGTAGGTAGTTATACGCATAAATCTCTTATTTCGCTGGCTTTATTAGTGTTGGATTTTTGTTTTTATTTATTTATTTTTTTTTTTGTTTTACTGTTGCTCGACGTTTTTCTTTTTGGAGGAAGGTAAAAAAGGAGGCTTTTACGCGCGATCGAGTCGCTCGGTGATCGCCGCCGGTTTGATTCTCGGCGGGCGCCGAGTGAGTATCGGGAATCACGAGCTGAAAGTACGGCTCGCTCGGCATATAATTGCTCGGCCATTTGTGCATGCACACGCGGCATCGGTACCGATGGCTCTATACTTTGGTGGCGAGGACTTTATTTTTTTTTTTTCATTTTTTGGGGGGAAGAGCGACGACGAGGAAAGCGTGCCGTTTTATGCGTGCGGGAGCCATGAAGCGCGCTGATTTTCGCTTCGAGTCTGGTGCTCCTCAATCGCGGGCCGATGGGCGATTTCGCACAGGTGAACTCGACTGCCGGGCTTTTGCTGCTACTGCGAAGTAGATGTTGGATCTGGCTTTACTGCGCTTTCGGACTTTAATGAGTTTTCAAAGTGTGCATTTCGTTTTTATTGCTTAACGATGGTTGAAGTCGTACTTGTTTAAAAGTTTGTTAGGGATTTCTTTTATTGCATTTGTTTTACGCGGAATGTGTGTTTTTTTTTTAATGAAAAGAAAAATAAATCAGTGATATTAATGCGAAAGATCTTTGCCAATTTTTTTTTAGCAGCGTAGCAGCGATGCTTCGATGAAGTGAATATAGACTGTTTATAGATTTTCAAAATTACTGATTTACCAGTGCGTGACAATTAATTTTATTTTTACAAGTGAAAAAAATGGCGCTCCACTTTGTTCACTTATAAATATCTGATTTGTTTGTTTTTACTTATTAAAAATGCATTGAAATAAGAGTCATTTCGACCGCCTATTATTTTCTAACTACGGACACCCGATACCTTCAAACTCAAACGTATAATTACATATAAATTAAGTTAGTAGCAGTAAGCTATGGACTTCCTTTCATTGCGGTGCTATCCCACTTAAAGAATTATACATGAGATTCGAGACTTTTTTTTTCTTCAATCGTAAAATTGCAGGGCGTTTAAATTGGATAATAGAAAAGACAAATACTAATAAATGAAGATACAGGTGACGCAGTGGAGCGTATAAGTTTAAGATTAAATGACCCGATTAAAGTCATTAAAGCAATTTGACATGTTGAAAATTCACATCAAACCCTCCCCCTAAGCCGTTGTAACCTAAACAAAAAAATATACGTTTCCACACTCCTTATTACGACTAATCGTTCCGCACACTTAGCGCGCGTAATTGCACGCATTAAAATCCATCGAGCGGGATTACACGCTATTTCCCTTTGTAAATTGACCACCCGACACATGTTAGCTGTCCAAACAAACAAACTATCGGCTCAGCGGCCATAAATATAAGAAATCGCCTCCGCATTAATTAAGCAGTATGACGACACCATTTAGAGAACGACGATCGCTCATCGCGACTATAATGGAGCCTCGCCTCGAGTATAGAGGCGGGCGCGCCCGAGCCGCGCGATATGCCCCCGGACGAGGGCGATCCATCTGATCCAGAATTTTCGTCGGGTGCGCCTATGGTTGCGCAACGCCACGTCGATCTCGTCGCCGCGGCTTTCTCGAGGCGCGTATCCTTAAAAGGCGAAGGCGACCCGCACGTGCGTGCGCCGATCGCCAAGGCCGGCGGAAGTCGAGCGCGGCCGCGCGGAAGAGGTCCGGGACGCTTAATCCGCCCAGCAGCTTCTCGTCTTTCTCTCTCGCTCGGGCGCCGGGGATAATTAATGCTAGGCTCACGGCATTAGCCTTTCAGCGCTGGGATTCATTGTAATGAAGTGCGGCTACCGTCGTTACGACGGGTAAGTCCGAGTGGCTTTCGACGTTGGATGATGGAGAAATAATTAGGTTTATATATGGTGAGCGATAGTAGGTGCTTATTCAGCGGGGTTGTGTATATCCTTTAATTTTTTTTTGTTTGTTTATTCAGTTTTTTTTTTTATACCGCGGAAATGTTTTCGAATGATTATGCGCTCCGGCGGTTTTAGCGCGAAAATTCGCGTCGGAACAATTTAGTTTTGGTAACGGTTCAATTTACGTACCGGAAGATACGCAACAGGCTCGTAATCGAATTATCCGAGGCGTATTATTATTCAATTCACAGCCTTCTGATCATGTAACAGTATATTGCCGGAACACATCCGACACTTTATACTGACGCATTAGATCGAGTTATTCTTCATTAATTAAAAAACCAGCGAATAAATCTTGCCGATTAAGCCGAGGTGTTATACTGGATATTCCCTTCTGTCAAAATTGTCGAGCTCTTTCAGCGTGATCTATCGGTCGCTTTCAATGTTCGATTTGTAATTGTGCTTTGGGCCGTCAATAATAGTCATCCGATCGACGATTTAAATTCGCGTTCGCATTCGCAATGTCGATCGATAGACGGAGCTTTGCCTCTTTGTTAATTCGTCGCGCGATTTTTCTATGAAAAGAGCTGTTCAGAAAGCTTACATTTTGGGGTGACCTGCAGCCGCAGGCAGTCCTCCCTTTACGTAACGCGCCATCCAGCAGTCGCATTATTATGAGACAATATTTGCATTTTCTCGGTCCATTAAGAGTGAAAAGTAATAAAAATGTCAGCCGTTGTAATGCATACAGAAAAGTAATCTTCCTCCTCTTTGACCTGCGTGCGCACTCGCACCATCGGATTCATTGTTTTTTTTTTTTTTTAATTAGCAGCAAAGATATATATTTTTTTCTTTATGCAGAGATGAAACAAAAGCTGCGGGAATGACATTTAAATGTAATTTTGATCGTGTGTCAAAGAATAAATAAATAATTAAAATAAGTTCGTGAAGTTTTTCGTCGATCCCAATTGTTTATATACGCAAAATGCTTTCGCTTGGGCGCGCGAATGTTTATCGAAGAGGCGCGATGCGAGGCTGCCCGGCTTAAAGTCCCTCAATCGTAGCTAACGAACGCTTAATGCAATTTCCATCAATTGCCAATCGAGCGACGCTATACTTAATGAGAGGATATTTACGGACTAACGAAACAGCCGCGATGTTTTATAGACTTTTGATTAGCGCTGCTAATGTAATCGGCTTCTTCATAAATGTCTCGACTGGCTTTACGCTGTATTTATACACGCGCGTTCCTCGTGCGTCTCTCTCGCTCGCTCTTTCTTGGTCCGTGCGCGCGTGAAAAAAAAACTAACAGAGGAGGAAGCACGAACGAGGCGTTAATCTTCCTCGTGTCGCGAGCGAAGAGTTACGCTTTTTTTTTTGCGCACGAGCCGCGCGTGCGGCGCTCCGATGCCTCGGCGCGAAATGAAACGTAAAAGACTCATATCATTTTTTTTTTTGCGTCTCCATCGTTTCTCGGCGCCGTGGACGATTGTTTCTATATGGCCCTAGCCGCGTCTCTCTTTTCACGAGGTTGCAGGGGACGTCGCTTTATTTTTGACGCGCGAAACCCTCCGCGCGCGTCGTTTACGGGGCGACGTAAATTATCGACGAATAAATGGCCGGGGCCGTAAATTACTCGGATAAAGTTTCGGAGTCACGGTGCTGCTCTTTTTCGGGGCTTTCGATGGGGGGAGGGAAAAAGTTTTGCGCAATCAGAGACATTTTTCTTGCTGGGGGAGCCTCGCGTGCTCTCCAAGGCGTGAAAATTGATCGCACATTGCCCACGAAGAAGAGAGCTCGTTGTTTTTAGTTATTCAAATGCTGCTTTATACTTTGTTTTTTTTTTGCTGACTGCGCGCGAACCTTTTGTCGTTGGTACATAAAGAATTTGACAATCGAGCGGGGCTTCGTCGCGATTTAAATATTTTCCCAGCGATCGCGAGAAAACCGTTACGTATTCAAATTTCTTTATTTTGCATAGATTTATTCGCAAATACGTTTTTCAGCGTAGCATGAATATATATTTATATCAAAAAAAAAAAAAAAAAAAAAAAAAAAAAAAAAAAAAAAATGCACCTCGACGCGCCGTGGGTCAGGATGCATTATATTTCAAAGATTGAATTTATTATAGACGCCTATTTCGAGCAGCATTTTTGCATATTCAATCACGATCCCGGCAGGGAACATAAATCGTACTTCATACGCGTTTCTATGCTACTCGACCAGAACGCTTTTATGTGACTTTTACATCTTGGAAAATTTCTAGTTTGTCGCGGAATGACTCGACGTGACACTTATTATTTTTGTTTGTACTCGTCTAAATCAAAAAATTCCTTTCGTGAGACAGTCCTATTATACGGACTTTTCATGGAAATTACATTGCTTTGCATACTGCTATCTGCAGTTTTTTTCTGATACATTTTCTTTCTGAATTTTCAGCGCTTGACCTTTCCTCTTCTCGAAACATCACTCTCCTCCGTTGTTATATTCACCCGAAGAAAATGCACTCGCAGTCAGCGTTAGAAGTCTATTTTTACGCGTCATCGGTTTATTTAAAAAGAAAAAAAAAACGTCAGAGTTCGAAGAAAAGTTCCGTCATTTGCATTTACAATTAGTATACGAAATTAGAACACTTATAATTAGAGCATTTATAGTCACATTAAGTCACACGTACACGCGGGTAATCGTTCGTTTTATCCATCGCCTTCGTCCGAGTAGTGCCGTCGCAACAGCATCAAGGAGCGGACGTTAAGCTGCTTACCTCGATTCATGCGCGCCAAATCGCCAAATAATCAAGCAAATTGCGTCTCGCTTATATGGACAGCGGCTCCCGCGCTAATAGCCATCCGAGCGAATCACCTAAATCCCGGGAAGATGCGCCGCCGCGGAAACGTCCGGTCTCCAAAGGTCGCAGCTCGCCTCGCCCGGGGTCCCCACTATTCAGGCTCCGAGCCAGAAAGCCGCGGACGTGCCGGAAAAAGGGAGAGGTAGAAAGGGGGAGAGGGGAGAGAAGACCAGGCGGGAAAAAGTTTCGGTTCGAAAAAATAATTAGTGTCAAAGAGCGGGCCTCGCGCCAGAGCGTCGTGTCTTCTTTTAATTGCCTCCGGGATAGTCCGGGAGGCTTGACGGATTCTCTGCGTCTTCTGCAGCGCTTTTTCGCGAATTAATGCGATCCGATCGCGCGATGAGTGAAAAAGGCTGTTCGGCGATCGTCTGGACGGTGCGCGCGTGTTATTTTTAATGTGACGCTTTTTTTTGTTGCCGAAGTGCGAGTTTCTCGATCGTGTTTGCCTTTCGTCGGACGTCAATCAACGAGCGGATACGCAACCTACGAATTTAAGCAGCTTACCCGGAGCTTTTGTTTATTTGATGTTCTGCGATGACGGGTTATTTTTTTAGAAGGTTGTCAATTTTATGTTGTACTTCTACGTAGGTATATATATATATTTATACATTTATATAGCGTTTGGAACAAAATGCTTTTTTTTACGCTGTAAAGGAAAGTATTACGGAAAAATAAAAGCGGCGATTGTTCACTTGTCGGGGAAGTATCGGAATGGACTTGGCTCGAGCTCGTTTTTAGTCGAAGGTATAAAAGTAGACGGTGCGGCTGGTGCTGGGGTCGTCTCTCTGGTATAAAGGCGAAAGGATAAAACGACGAGATTTGGAATAAATCCTAAATAGAGTGATCATAAAAAAAAACGAGCATTTATCTACCGGAATTTTATCTTTGATAATTGTCCAATTCGATCGATATTTTATTAAACGATTCTTCAAGATGTTTTGTTAGAATCGACTATCGGTTAGGCGACGAATATTGTATATATATAGTCAATGACGCAAGTTTCAAGCGGACAAACTGATTTCCGCTGATTATCAAACGGATTAGTTGCAATTAGCAATGCGTTTGCGAGCTTATCGATTTAAGAATTAATTAGCAGGATTAGAACGAATTTAAAGGTGGTTCGCGAGTGCGTAAACTGCGCGATCCCCTGCGAGAGCAGTTTTAGCATGCGCCGTTCTAAAATTGACGCGGTGGTATTTTAAAGTTTTACGAGCGCGGTATTCGTGACGTAAAAGCGAGAAAGTTTTGCACTTATAATGCCATATTGCGCTAGTATAGCTCTACGAAGCGACGCTATCGATGCAATCTATTGTCACATAAAATAAAGCCCGACCGAGCGTGTAATCCGATTCGCGATCGGGGCCCAAGTCAAAAGCGTCGATACAAATATCCAAGCCTCGGGTTTTGGAGTATGTATATTTAAAATATCTCGCAGGAGTCGAATATGCATTAATAGGCACTGCACTCGAAGTTGCGCAATCGATAGAAATCCTATCCGATAACTCGGTTTTCCTAGAAATCTAAAGAAAAAAAACCGCTTAAATAATGCACGAAGAAATGCATGCGATGCACTTCTCGTAAGGGATAGATGCATTATTCTTCTAATTCACGAATTTTATGCACTCGACGTTGTGAAAATAAAAATCCTATACGATAGCTCGATTTTCTTTAGAAATCTAAAGAAAAATAATAAAATCGCTTAAATTATGCATGCAATGCACTTCTCATATAAGGGTAAATGCAGCATTATTTGAATTCCCGAATTTTATACACTCGAAGTTGTGAAAATAGAAATTCTATTCGATAGCTCGATTTTTCTATAGAAATCTAAAGAAAAAAAGAAAATAATAATACAACCGCTTAAATCACGCATGCAGAAAGGCATGCAATGCATCTCTCGTCAGGGTAAATGCATTATTGTTTTAATCTCCGTCGATCTCGGTATATCGATCTCCCGGCGTCTCGTAGTAGCTCTCAAAGGTCCCAAGCATTACTTCTGGAAGAAAGGGCCGTTATATTGCGCGCAATTTCGCAAAATACATAAGATCCCATTCTAAGGGTTACGGCTCAGTGATTCCTGCCGGCGAATAGCCACGAGGATGCCTCGGCACGGGGTGCACTCTCTCAGCTTGCCACCCCCGCATCCTTCTCCCTCCCGAGGACGAGCGTCGCGATAATCGACGGGCCGGGCATTTTGCACGCGTCACCGGATAGCACCCGAGCGAATTGGGTTTACGCCCGGCGACCGCGCGAGCTCTTCACCGGCGCATAAACGCCGACGTCGCGCGCGTCACTGTCTTGGATTTACCGACGTCGCATTAGGAGATTGGATCCGAGACACGAGCCCGGGGAATGCAGAGGAGGCGAGCCCGCGCGTTTTTCCGCTTCCGAAGGCAGGGCTGCGGCGACGCGACGTTTGCGAGCATCTGCTCCTCGAGCGTTGCATTCTTCCGCTGTTTGTCTTTGCTTCATTTTCTTTCTTTCTTCTTCTTTTGTTTGTATTACTGCGGGGGATGAACCTTTATTCTGGGTTTGCTATAAAAAGCTCGGTTATAAAAGTTTTCTAGGGAAAAATTTTTAGTAGAATAATTGAAATTTTATCTGACCTCCGATCGAATGCTTTTCAATGCTTCGATGGGAATTTGTTAGTGAATCCGGAAAATTCAGGTAAAAATTTTTCTTGTTTTTTTTTTTATTTATTCCGCGCGAGACAAAAAGTTTACATAGCGTAAGCGCATGTTTTTGTTTGTTTCTTTAATTCGACTTTTTTTTTTGTTTGCAAGTGATCGTTGCATTTTATCAAGTCACTTTAAAGTATTCGTTTACTTCGATTTATTATTTTATATTATCCTTTTCTTTTTTTAAATATAACACACTATTAGAAATAGTAAATTATTTTTCATCATGGACACAGTTTTCGGAGCTGCATCAAAATAATTGATTATTAAATTGCGCCTGTTATAAATTACATTTCAGAAATTCTAAATTCCTTTTCACTTTATACATTTAAATATACAAAACCATTTCAAAACAGTCGAGCAACAAAGCACTACCCTATACAATCTCCGTCATCTATTGATAAATTTATTCAATTAAAATCCCCTAAACAACTCATCAGATAAGAGATTGAATCAAAAGACAAATCGATGGGAAAGCAATTAAATGCTTGAAAAACCCCGAGACCTCAGGGTCGAGAGGAAACGCCGGAACGATAGCGGCCGAGCGGATGGCCCGAGGCGGCCGGCCTGCGAATCACGGCGAGCGCTCGCGCGAAATCCAATTGCGACGGATTATATAGAGGCCGAGCCGAAAGGACGGCCTAAGTGATCTTTAATTTCGCTAATGCAAAGATTGCGATTGCCGGGTGCGGGCGCAGCGCGGCATTGTTGTCGCGGCGCAAAAGTGCTCCCCCTCCCCCCCTTTCGGAACGACAATAGCCGGTGCGTTGCACTCGGCCGAAGCACTGCGGAGCAGCGGCGCGACAAAGAAAAAACGACGACTTTTCGCCAGAATTACTCGAGCCACTCTCACCTGGGAGTAAGGCAACGGAAATTTGGCGAGTCATTCGAGGGGTCGAGGGGCGAGGCGGGGGAGGCGGTGAAGAGGTGGAGGCGAAGAAATTAATAAAAGTTGCGCGCAATTAGCCGGGAGAGGCTCTTCTTCGCGCTCGCGCTCGAAAGTCGTGAAAACAAATTAGTTCTAAAGTTTCGCCGGCGGCGCAGCGAGCGAATAATGCGTTAGTTAAGCGATTGTCGCGTTTAATGAAATGATTGTGCCCTTCGCCGGGGATATAATGCACGCCTAATTTCAAAAGTTTATTGAGAACCTACTACTGCACGACTTCTTTTTTGTTTTTAATTTCTATCTTTTTTTTTGCACATTTTTCGGATTAAACTTCACGAGCGCGCTTTTAAAATTGCCATCTTTCGCATTTCTGTACCCGAGTTATGTCGAAGAAAAAATGCATTCGGTAGAGTTTTAATAGAATTTCTTCTGTAGAAAAAATGTTTATAGTTATATAATGTTTAATTAATGTATGCTAATAAAATGATAAAAGGTCTGAGATGCTCAAAGTGCTATGTATCGATAGCTATATGCCTGTTATTTCGTAAAGCTCCCCGCCCCTCTACGCGTAATTAAGTTGTAATATATGAGTACTGCATTATTATTTTGTTGTGTTTGAGCTTTGACTGGTTTACTATGGTAAAAGAAGCTTCTCCTGCCGTAATAATGATTCTCCGTCGCAAATAAATAAATTACCCTCGGTCTGCTTGAAAAAGTACCGGTGCCTTATTACGGAGCGAAGTAAATCAATATAAGAGCGCTTGCACGGCAAATTCAAGTCCGAGTGTACTTAAAAATTTATAAACTCCAGCTTTGATTGCGAGAGCGAAGAGACTCGCCGGAACTTTGTCACTTTAAATTGTCTTAAATTTAATAGCGAACGGAAAGGTAAAAGAATACTCGAGCGTCGGTTATACCGTGATGCGAAGGCTGTCTGAAGTTTTATATTTGAGTAATAATTTACGCTATCAAATATAAGTGAAAGGTACTCGGCGCAATAAATTCTCCCAGCTTTGTTTTAGGTCTTCAATTATTATTATATTATTATTATTGTTGTTGTTGTAGCGCGTCAGTGAATTTTGTTTCCATGAATTAGAGCACGTTTATTGATTCGATGCATTTACAAACGACAAGCTTAATTATATTTTTCTTCGGGAGGTGGGGTTAAAGGATAATACGGCGATTGTCACAAACACGGGGCCCCGACAACAAAAGAATTCTATAAGAATTCTGTTATGTGAATTTTATCACAGATGTCACACGAATGAGCTCTTTTAGAACTCTTTTTGCTGTTAGGGGGGCTATATTGATCGGAGGCACATTGAAAGGACATATACGAAAAAGAGGCCGCGCGGGACGGAGACGCGCAAATAAAGACGGAAATAATCAGAGCACATTAAATTTGAAGTAGATTATCAAGATAAAGGGAGCTTACGTAATAACTTTATGCAAGAGAAAATTCTTGGAAAAGGCCGTGCGATTAAAATTTAAATTCGCAATTTATTCGAAATGTAACAATGAGGATTCTGTAGAAAAAGATTATTTTATGGAAATTCCTTTTTTTCTTCTGGAGTACAGCGTCATAACGTTTTAATTGAGTACCTCGTTATTTTCGCCTTTTTTTCGACAGTAAATAACTATAAGCTGACAGAATCGAGCTTCTGTACTTCGACAAGAAGAGAAAAAAAACCGAAAAGAAACACGTGATACAGGCACTAAAACGCTCAAGTAAAAGATAAAGCGAATTAAAAGAAAGGTTCGAAATGGCCATTAAACACGATAAAGCTAATTCTCTTTAGATTTCCAGACGATTTGAGCGCGTACAAATTTGCCTCTTTTAAATAAGAGCGACAAGTCAGCAGAAGTAGATGATTGATGTACCGGCCGCTCGAGATATTCATAAATTACCGTTATGATTTATCGAAGTGCCCGCCGGTAATCGATTCGTACTGAACGCCTCTCAAGAATGTCTACGTCGCTCGAAAAATTAAGTTGTAGTATATAAAACCATCAGCCTTAAATATCACCAAACTAAAAATAAAATAAAATAAAATAAATAATCATTATAGTAAAAAAAAAAAAAAAAAAAAAAAAATACACGCGTTAAACGAATTCCCCTATCGGAATTCTCCCAAATCGCTCGAGTGCCAAGGGCCTTAAATTACAATTATTTACAGCTGCGAGCGAGGTGTTATCTTGAGAAATCGGCGAGCACCCGTCGGGCTGAATCGGAGCCAAATCCCGAGCGACTCGCGGCCGTCCCGTGAGCAGGCCACTAATCGTTCTTTATCGGCGCGACTTTGCACCGCAAGTCGAACGAATTAATTACCCCCACGCGCCGGGGGTAAACTAATAAACTTCGACGTCGGCAACTCGGCCTGCGGCATAGTAATTACGCCCGGCCGATCGGGGATGTGGCGCGCGAGTAGCGGATGCAAATCACGTCTTAATCGTACGTCCGCGCGATTAATTAGCTGGTCGCTGAGTTTTTTCGTCGCGTCGAGAATTAAGATATTCGCGCGTCTCCGCCGATAACTCACTTAAAATCTCGCCACCCTCCTGAGCGTCTTGACGGCGTTCTATTTTTCGCCGGGCTGCGGAGGGGTCGCGCCGCTGTGTTTACGTGGTATAAATACTCGGGTAGTCGATGCCGGGGCATCGCCACGACGTCACCCGACTATTTGTCGACGACGGTCGTGTACGGTATTTTTTTATTATTATTTTTTTTTTGCCATTTTCGTTAGAGCAGATAGAATAGAATTCGACGACTGGTAGAGAGGGAGGCATTTTTTGCGTTGCGAAATTGTTTACCCGATCGGGCGTAAATATTTTCGCGCTGCGTCCGGGGAGCGGGGCGATGATATTTTTCTTTTTGTTTTTTTGATTATTTTTTTTACGGCGTGGTGCTCGTTTTATCGGCGCCTTTGCTGGAGAGTTTCTTTGTGGGGAGGATTTTTCGCCGCCTTCTATTCCGCACACGCTGGACGTCGGTCTATGTATTCGCACGTAGAGCACCTCCTGCGTGGCTGTTGGCAGCTCGGGAATATACCTATATAGAGTCTTTTTTTATGTGGGCTGTGTTCGATTTTTACGTATCTTTTATTGGCCGAAGCGACTCCGGAAAATTCTCTTCTCTTCTGCTTTCCGCGCGAGTTCGACATCGCGCGCGATTTCTTATATACTCCCTCACGGCCGAGCCTGTCAACTCGCTAAAAGTGCGATGCTCTTCGTGAAAATTTTCTTCGGAATTCCGAGCATTTCGATCTCATTTTTGCACGGCAAACTCGACGGAAATTTAATTTCTTTGACTTGATGCTGAAAGAAATTTTTCTTCGCAGAAATGCAATTGCGTCGCTTTTTATTACGTTTGTCATATTCTCGGTTGCTTCTGCGTTTGATAACAATTAATTATTTTTCCGTATTTTTTTCTTCTTTCCTTGGTAGAAATCGTCTAATTTTGTTCCATGATGAAACGATTTTTGTTTTACATTTTATACGCCTATATTTAATGGCTATTTTTTAAACTAGCTCTTAAAAAGGCCTCAAATGTTAAAAACAATCGTTTCATCATGGGACAAAACTAGACGATTTCTATTACAGGTGCGGCCGTTTTATTTAAATGTGCCTAATATGCAAATATCGATCAGCGTGCAAAGTAAATGGTTAGGATTAACCTATTTTTCGATCCTTTGTTGCCAAATGTCTCTTGCGCCCCAGTTTGGACGGCGAACATATTTTTCGATGAAAACGACAGCCAAGGTGAAGCAGTTTTTTAATTAAAGTCCGCTTTTATCGGTGCAATGAGACCTATTTATAGAGCCTTTTCTTTTGGATTCTTCGAGGAAAAAGAAGTTAAAAAATTTCAAGTTAATTTGCATGGCATTGAAAAAAGAAAAATATAACAGGTCAATATACACTAACTGTGATAAGTTGCGAATAATCAAATTCAATGTTTTCATTTTAAAGCTTGTAAAAATATAAGCATTTTCATAGATTTTTCAAAAGACACTAGAAATGCACGTGGATTTCAAATTGACATTTAGATTAGAAAGCGTGCGAGCGTCATTTGGCTAACAAATAGGTTGAAGTTACTCAAGGCTCTAATTATTTAATTAGAGTAGGCGTAATCGGAAGTTGCGATTGCTTCAATCGAGGCACAAGTTTTCAATTGATTTGTTACTGAGCCATCAAATCAACTACCTTAGATCCTCAAGGCTCAGTCGTGCTCTAATTATTACGACGAAAAGAAAACTCGCAGAACCAAAGATACACCGTCAAGCTGATCCTCGTAAAAGAAAATAATTTGAATAAAAATAAAACTCCTGTGAATTTCCTCAACACCTCTCGGAATAGTCATTGAAGAAGACTCCAATCTCCGCGCACTTTAAACGTAAATAAAAAAAAAACTCGGAAGCTATATGCCTCCTCAGCCGAGAAGAGGGCAAAAGGAGAGGGTAACGAGGCAACAGCGCTCGTGATTAATCGAGTAAATTCCGGAACGAGGCGGGAACGGAAGTTTAGCTTTTCCAGTCTCGCGATCGGATAAGACTGATGTCTTGCCGCCAGCGCGACGCCCATAGCCGAACTTAAACGTGCAGGTCTCCTCCTTCGCCTTCCGCCTCGAGGATAAACGTCCGGACGAAGGAGAAAACGAGAAAAAAAGGGAAGACAACGCAGTCGATAAAAAGCCCAGGACGAGCGGGTCTTTTAAAGCGGCCGGCTCGCGAGCTGTTAAGGCAACAATTCCCCGGCGGGGCGTCTTTAATCCGTTTACGGAAGGGGCCGAGATTTACGGCGCGCCGACGAATTTTGTCGCGCCCGGGAGACGCGACCCTTCGCCGACGCTGAAATATCGATGCAATCTGCCCGCGTGGCGGCTTCGAGATTAATACGCCGGAGTTTTCTGTCAGCCGGGCTGAGTGTCCGTTCCGGCGATTCTTCCGTTTGCTTCGCGCTTTCTTTTTCAAGCGCAGTTGCAATATCTATCTGCGGATATTGTTTGATTTTGCTGATGGATCGTACATACAATCATGATGCGTATTTATTTATTTTTGAGACGAAATAATTGATGTGTGGATGATTCGTTTATTGAAGAATATATAAGTGGATATCAACTGCGTAAATCAGTGAACAAAAATTTAGACACTTAAAATGAGATGTTCACTGTCCGATCAGTTAAAAATAGTAACTTTTTCAACAGTGAAACAGAAAATGAGTATTGCTGTTGAAAACAGTGAAAATTTCACTAGCTTAGCTCTATTACAGAGGGTAAAAATTGCAAGGATCGGAAGGACTGATGAGTTATCAGTTGATGCGCATAAATTTCGAGCGCAAGCCTCGGGGACATCAATTTCCACGTCCTCTTAAGATGCTCAATCTTTTATATGTTCATCTGCTTAAGTTCCAACCGAGGCTCGATATGCCTCAGTGACTGCGCTTAAAATTTCATAACTTTGCAGAAAAATGAAGAGATCGATTCAAACGATCTCGAGTTCGTCGGATGAGCGATGAGCTATGATAAAATTTTTTATATCATAAATTTAGTTTCGCTAATGTCTCGAGCATTTGAAAAATACTTTTTTGCTTTTTTAATTAATTTTGTTAATTGAGTATTCCGAATACATGCAGACAGACATTTATAATAAAAAGATTTATCTTTTATCCTTACAATTTAAATTCTACAGCACACCACTGAACGTTACTGTTATTATGTTTTTATTCAATAAATTTTTCGGTAAAAGATCAGAACATATTTTGAATTTAAATAATAACATCCTTTCGCGAAAAATTACATATTATTTATCTGCAGTATTTCACAAAAAGAAAACATTTTTTATAATAAATCAATTGAAAAAAAAAATACATTGTAATCTCAAAACTTGAAAATGTGTCTCAAATGGCAGATTGAGTGAATTTAACTGGCTCAGAAGCACGCGACCCACTCATTATCGTGATACACCAACTAAAGCCTCTCGTTATATCGCTCCATAAACCGAGGGAGCGAGGGGCAGAGCTCCTCGATCGAAGCGCAGTGCGCCGGGGCTGCGCATGGCCACCGCATCGATGCAATGAATCTCTCGAAACGTCGGCTGTCCGAAACGCGTGCCTCTGTCTAATCGGCCGCGAATTTCATAAACTTGGCGAAATTAACGATCGCCGCGATATCGAAATCCAATAACTGTCCCGGCCGCGCGTGCCGCGGAGTGCTCTCGGCGCCGCACATTCGACGAGGAATCGGCGGACGCAAAAATAAAAAAAAGAAAAGAAAGAAAAGAGAGAGAGAGAGAGAGATTGGCATATAGGCGCGAGAAACGCATCGCGGCTATAAATACGCGTCTGGTGACCTAAAAAACGGATCAATTCGTCGCTGGGAGAGGTCGGGTCCGCGAGAACATTGCTTCGTAATTAAGACGCGACGCCGACCCCGAAAAGAGCCAGCCGCTGAAAAGGGACCTCGAGATCGGGGGTGACTTGTTCTCGCGACGAGTGCAGCTCGAAGCGACGATGACGAGTGCCGCGAAAGAGTGGAGAGATAAAAGGGGCCGGCCCCCAGACTCTCAGGGCTGCGGGGGCGGAAGGGCGGATACGCCGGAAAGAAACGGACGTGCCTGGGGAAAATTGCGGCTGAATTTCCAGCTTGGAACTTCTGTGTCTTTTTCTTTCTCCTTTTTTTTTTTTCTTTACTTTGACCCTTTGACGCTCGATGCATTATGTATGATATACAACGCGTCGCTCCGCCGCCCTGCCTCGCGGCGCGGAAAGAAACTTTGATTCGAAGGAGAGGGGGATGGGGCGATCGGCGTTTTGCCTTTTCGAAGCGGAGCCACGTGGCGATCAATTGGTACGAGCGGCGATGATTTATGCTCGAAAAATTGCGGAGCCCGAGGTAAACTGAAATGGCTTCGGTGCAAAATAAATACATGTATTCATTTTGATTGGTGAATTTTAATGTAAAAATGAGGAGTACTATGACTCGTGATTGCGGATCCACCCATTTTTCATCTGCCTGTTTGCATTTTGTTGTAATAATTATATCGACGACTGATTATTATATTTTTTTTCGTTGAATTATGTATCAATCTCTGCAATATATTAGTTGATTAATATTATTCGCGTGTATATTCGTCACGATGTTTTATGTATATAAATTTAATTTTCTCGGTTCTTTTTTTAAATGTAAATGATAATAAATTTAATTATTTGCACTAAATTTTATTTAAAAAAAAATATATATAATAATGTGTATACGCGATATTTAAAGTTTATAAACTAACTTAATCACTTAAAGACACAAGCACTCGAGGATTCCCGCGAAGTTACATTGTTCGACTGGCCGTAAAAATAAAAATCACCAAGTCAATTTGCGGCGCCTCAAAGTGCGCGGACGGCTGGAGAAAAGGCGCGGAAGCTCGCCGTTGAAGCGAGGCTCGCGTGCGGAATTCAATAATCGATCGCAATTCCATCGGCGGCCGCGAAGGGATAGCGATACAAGCCGCGCATCATTAAGATGAAAATAGCCGCTCAAAGGGAATGTCGGAGCGGGAAAGTGACGTAAGCGCCGTGAAGAGAGCCTCGACCCCCCTTCGCCGCCTCCACGATAATTCCGCCGCTCGTTCCCCTCCGATTTATTTCCCGTTGGCCATTTTCAAGAAATACACTGCGTGCTGAATTGAATGAGCTCGTCGTGGAAGAGGACGCTTTGAATTTTATACCCCGATGCGTCGCATCGGCCAAAGAGAAGCCGCCGGAGCGTAACTTGCAAAGAGGGAGAAAATGAGGAATGCTATGGGGTGGGATGGAGATTGAGAGGAATAACAGTCGTCGGTCACTGCTCGCTGTTGTTGTTTCCTTTGATTTTGCGATGAGCAAGCAGAGCCTAGTTAAAATATGTTAAAATAAAAAACAACATTCAAGAGCATGTTTAAATGTAAAATTAAACATTAATAAGGATTGCGTTGCGAACTGATTAATTATCTTAGATCGTGCATTTTAGTGCAGATATTTGTTTTATAAAGATAAATTAATCATAATAAAATTAGGAAAAAAAAAATAGTGTAAAGGGAATCTCTGATGTGAAAAATCATTGATTGCGAACGTAAAAATATAAAGTAAAGTAAGATTGTTGGAGCAGAATGCATCTCTCGTTCTTCACGCGACTGACATACGAGTGCATCGACAAATAGGCCGCTATATTTTGCGGATTTTTTAAGAAGCGCGATTTTATCTCGGTGATTTGCCATTTTCGCTTGCGCCGCGTGGCTGATGCTCGCTTTTTTGACAGCCCAGGAGACTTATGCCCGTTTCTGCGGTATTGAATTTCTAAAGTTAGCCGTAAATGAAGCGACGTTGTTTTTGTTGGTGAGGGAGATTGAAATTAATAAGGCGCGACGGCTATAACAGATACGAGCCGCATGTCAAGGTGAGATTTTGAATTTTCTCGTCGGCGATTGGCTACGGATAAGTGTACGGGCTAAAAATAGTATATATTTTTTTCATGTATCTCGTGACGGTCGCTGAATGATTTTGTGGATTATTTTCAGGACGTTCGTGGGGTATTAATCAATGATAAAACGTGTCTTCTCTGCTTTCACTCGTATTGTGAATTAATGAGATTTTTCAAACCACTCGAGACGATGAAATATTTATGCATTGAAAGGTTATACGTGTCCAATTAATAACACAATTTTAAGAAGTGTTATTTTGCCACTGCTTTGTAAAAACGAGTAGCAGACATGCAATTAATTTATAAATTTGAATATTTATATTCGAGCACTGCAACACTGAATAAATATTTAACATTATTATTAAGTAATTTAAAAAAGAAGTACTTCATAAAATAAAATAGAATAACTCAATAAATAATGAAATTAAAGAAAGAAAATGCAACGATCTTAAGCAATTGTTTAGTTCTCGTAAAACCACTTTCCTTGGATTAGGTCAATTCAAGTGCGACGCTCTTATTCAAATTGTTTCTTTTTCTATTTCCAATTGCCTTAAGGACTCGTAGAATTCACTACTACTGCGTAGGTATTTTTACAATGGATGCTTCTATTTTTAGTTCTATTTTATTCTAACCTTTATCTGTTTAATTAACAAACAATTTTCATTTTCTAAAAATTGTTTAAAAAAAATTAATTTTATTAAACAAAAACAAGTACATACAAACAAATTGTTTTTATTCGAGTCCAAAAATAATCATAAAAATGTCAATACTTAAATTATTTACATGACACTACAGCTGTACCCATAAGAAGGATAAATCCAACAAAGAAGGGGGGAGCTGCCGGAACTGCGAGCTCACGTAAGAGTGTGCGTCTTAAGCAGACGGGAGTTCGCCTCAAAGTGAGGCCGCGCCACAGGTGATATTTTTTACGGCCTCCCAACTTTCCGCGCGACAGCCGGTCTGATATATAGGCCGGCGAACTTCCGCGCTCGCGTGATTTTTCACGCGCGCGAATCGCCCGCACCCCACCGGGCGAAATGCTAAATTTTTCTATAAAGTTGGGAAAGCGCGATTTTTCAGATCAGGCCAAGATTGAAATCGCGCGTGGGTGCGATCGATCGATCCCCGACCGGGAAAAATGTTTCCCCCCCTCGGAAGCTCCCCGGATGCGCGCGTATTTCACCCGTTAAATCAAAACCGGATTGTCCGCGCGCGGTTAACGACGCGTGATAGCAGTTTTTCTTTTTTTTTCCTCGATGCTCCCCCCATCGGCGGACGGTTTCGTTCATTTTTACGAGGCAGTGCGAGAGCCTTTTTAATACGATGCGTGCACGAAGAGGTGTTACACTCTCAAATTAACTCGGGGATTTACGTGACATCGCTGGAAAATAAATTCGCGTTTTAATTGCTCGATGCGCGTGGATTTACTTGGTGACCGCATCAACCACAGACTGCTTTGTTCCTTGGCAGCGAAAATATTTTTGAAATAAATATCATTCTGAAAAAGCGCCCCGTAACTTCTCTTATACTGACGGCGAGAATTACCTGACAAAAGCTTCTCGAATTTTAATTTGAGTTCCGGATTGCATTTTACCGTGAAAAATCGCTTGTCCTTCGATGCCATTTATTCATTAGTCGATTGCGCTATTAAGTATTCAAAGTATAATTACACTGGCAATTTGAAAACAAAATTGTAAATGAAAATCATATAGCCGTAATTTTATTGAAATATTGACAAGTATTACTAACAAGTAGGCAATTAAATTATTAATAGCAGCTGCAATTTTACAATTAATTCGAACGCATGGATTCATACTCAAATTATATTCATATGGAAATATTAAATTTTATCATCAATCAAAAGCACATTAACGACGAAGCATAAATTCCGCCTCGATCAATGAAGATGCGCGTAGCCTCGCGCCCCAAACATTTTTCACTGAAAAGCTCCGACAAAACCTCTCGAATCCGCAGCGGAAAAACGTCGAATCTTTCCTCGATCAATGATGCAGAACTCAATTTATCAGGGCCTCCGCGCTGATGTATCCTTATCTCCGCGCGGAAATTCCGATCACTCCGCGCGCTCCAAGTGACTTATTAAACAGCGCCGAGGAGTTCCGCGCGTCATTCACCCGAGCGCAAGCCCAGGGCTTGGCACGCGAAAGTCGCGAGTGGCCAGTCACTATAGTGTTCGTGGCTTGTACACAGACCCGACGGATTTGTCGAGCTTTCAGCGGCAGTCCGCTCGGCCTAAATACACCTTATTAACGGGCGTAAATAAAGAGGGACGATTGCGCTGAAATATCGGCCTCGCCGATTGTCCTTACGTGAATAAAGTATAGACTGTAGGTTGTTGAAAGCTTGACTGGTGAAATTTAAATTTATTATTCATTGAGGTGCAGTAGTGCAGTCAGTTTTACGACTCTGCTTGATGCGTTTATTTAGTAGTCGGCTGTAAATCTTGATTCTCGGTGTATTAAAATGATTCGCTTAGATGTAGAAATTGTATTACGGCGGTAGCTAAATTTCGAAGAGAAAACTTATGAGAGTTACAATATTAAACAGGTGCGGTGTAATAGACATTACCATAAACATTTCCATTTATCTGAATAATAAAAACGGGATGCGATCGGTTCTGAAATAAAAATTTTTTGAAAAAATATTCTTATCCTCTATAAACAAGCTTATATAGCTTCCTTAATTCTTAATTAGCAAACGTAATGGACCTTCGCTGTGCGGAGAAAAATTTCGCATTAAAAATTACTATAGTATTTACTAATCAAGGACAAACTTGTAAAATTAAAAAAAATTGCTGTAATGGCTAGCAAATTTAAAAATATAGTTACATTAAATTTTACTGTATTTACATAGTAAAATTTGTTAGCAATTATGCAGTTTTCGTTTTATTTTTCGAGTTTGACCTAATTGCTCAAAGTCAAGACTATTATAGTAATTTTCAATACTACATTTTTCTGAGTGTAGAATAAACGAAATTAACTTAAAATAAAATTTGCTAGCAATTTTACAATTTTGTTTTATTTTTTCGAATTTCTCCTTGCTTTAATAAAGACTAAAATTCATTTTTAAGGTAACATTTTTCTAGATGTACAATAAATAAACGATAGTAGCCCTTTACGATATTTCGCCGTTTGAGTTTCATATTCAACCGAAAGCTCTAAAAAAAAAAAAGAAGAAGAAAAACAAGAGGCACGCAGTGCGGTGTATATCCGTGCGAAGACACCCGATGCCCACAGCGAGCTTGGGGTTGCCGGCTCGACGTCCTAACAGGGTATATAGATGCGGCGGCATCGCCGCGGATCGCAGCCAAGGCGAAAATCCCCGCCGCGGAATCCGCGGTATGCGCCCGGCGCACGATTACCTACGTGCAGGGGCGGCGTCGATAGAGGGAACGAGGAACTGGCGCGCGCAGCACGTGTCGACTGGTTCCGCAGCCTCCACCTCCTCCTCCCTCGCCCCGGGCCTCCGGCGAGCGGAGAGATGCGCGTGGGCGTGCGGACGTGCGCCAAATACTCAATGTCCCGGCGGCCGATGCGAGCCGACACATGCGCTGGCGTACAGCGCGTATCGCTTTTCGAATTTTCGCCGGCCTGCTGGATTTTCAACTTTTGTTTATCTTTCTTTTTTTTTTAGCCACTCGCCCCGAGTGATGTACGGCCCGGGGGTATTTTTGAAAGGGGCCGATGTCGACACGCGCTCGGAGCCCGTCACTCGATGGAGAGCGGAGATATTGAGTGGCACGCGCGCGAGCACTCGGCGCTGGATTATGGCGAGCGGCGAAAATCGCCGAGGTTTCGTAACTCGAAATTTCGATTATCATGTAAATCGCAGTCCCGAGGAGAGAATTACAAAACGGCCGCGTCCAGCGAGTGTTTTGGGGAGCGGGGGAATGCTCGATTAGTTTTTATGACTTTATGATTTTTGGAGGAAGGTTCCGAGGAATTCGGCGTGATTTTGGTGACATTAAAATTCAATTAAGGCGATTGAGAGCTGAAAGCAATGTTTTTTTTTCCTCTTCCGACTTGTAATCTGTCGATCGCTGTATTTTAATTGCGAACAATATCCGGTGCATGGGGAATTCTGGTTGTTTTTTTTTTATGTTGAATTTAGCAGTGGAGGTAAACACCGAAAGTTATTGTAAAAAAACGTGACAATAATGTTATAAATGTATTAAAGATTAATCTGTAGCGATTGATTTACAAGCTATAACTAGGACGTCATTTGTATAATTAAATTTCTAATTTAATGCATGAAAGAAGTGATCGTGAATTGATCGCAGAGTGAATACAATTTCAATAAAACTATTGACCTTCTATATTAAATTTAAGTCTTTTAAACTATAAAAAAAGAATAAAGTTTCAGCTAATTTAATTAAAAAAACAACTTCTGTACCTGCGAGATCCAGAAAGATCAAGAACTCTTAACGACTACATATTAGAGAGTTGATGGAGGGACAGTTAAAAAGGGTAGATTGTTATACCCAATTTCGCTTGATGGGGAACTCGGCTGAAGTACTTGCGATCATTTAAAGGATACGAGCTTTTTTAATTTTTTCCTCTCAGTGTGAGTCGGTGCTATTTTCATAAATTTTAATTTTCATAATGCGTTACAGTAGTTTAAAAAAATGTAGGATCACGTGACATGTAAGTAATTTCACAGAAGTTACATGGAGTAAAAATGAAAATTATTACAAATTCCAAATGTAATGAAATAAATAATTTGACGTCTGCTCTAATTGGATTTTTTTTTTTAAATTAAGCGGCATTTTTGTGGAAAATTATTGCTTCGTAGTGAGAGTTTTAAAACAATGAAAAATTTCAGAATTAAAAAAAAAACTGGCTAATGACATTTAAGAGGTAAAAAAATCCGAAACAAGTATGAAGTTCTCGACTTTTACAGTAACGGGGAAGCTTTTCCACTTTCGACGTATACTTTTTTCATTATCAAAGTTCTAGATTGAAATACTTTCTTCGCACGCATCGCAATTTTCTATATCGTTGCTTTCATTTCACGCTGTCTTATTCTGAAGATTTTCCGATTTTCATTGTTATCGTTGCGCGATTTTATAGCCTTTTCCAGTGCACTTTATCAAAATTCGCTCGCACCTGTCGTAGAATATAATCACCTTCTAACTAAAACCTCTATTCGGTCGATAAATTATTGTTTATCGATATAGCAATTAGCGACTTCTCTATAAATGTATAAAATGTTCATTATTGAAAATTGTGTTAAAACATTTATTCATTCTAAAACTCAACGTTTTACGTAAAAGTGCGATCTACTTACAAATTCATACAGATAATATTATAAATTTAATGTCCTTGAGGATGGGTTTCGCAAAGTCCCTCATAAAATTCAAATTTGCATCTAAATCTAAATTTCAGAAGGTTTCTGTAATACAGTCTCCTTTTTTTTTTCTTACTTTCTAATATCATTATTGATGATCGCTAATTGGTCGTTTATATATATAATATAATATTATACTTAAAAATTCATCAGAATATTATTTTATTTTATTTGACAAAACTATAAATTGCATGCTGCTTGAAAATAAAATAAGAAGTTTTGGAGAATTTATAAAAAATTTCTTTTACGAATCGGATCCTCTTTTCAGTAATCGGACATTTAACAAAGACAAAACAAAAATTGTTGCGTATGGCTTAAAGTTGGGTGGAACTTGGGCACTCAGTGCGCCACGAGACTCTCCATAGGAGAGCCTCGTGAACTTACGAGTTCTAGGGGCTTCTACCGAACGCAACCTGCTTATATAATCCTGCCAATAACTTAGGAAATATCCAGGATAGCTTTTCTTTCTACGAAATTCCTTTACCAACTTCGCTATTACTCTCCAGTTAGTTCATGGCCGCAGAATAGCAAGTTTAGTGACTTTTTAACAGGACCTCTATTAGAGGAAATTATAATTTGTTCAGCAACTGATCGCAAGATGAATTAACAACGCAAGATGAATTCATTCGATAATACATGAAATAAAATTTTTTGAGTATTTGCAAAAAAATAAGCAAGAATATTGTAGCAAAAGTGTACTATAAGCTAGAAAATTGAAGCAGAATGTCATTAAATTAAACTGTTTTTATTATTTTTATTTAACGGTAAATATTAAACAATTGACTTTTTCGACTTACTTTTATTATTGACTTACTTTTAAGCTGCCACGCGATCATACATGTTCTCATCTCGAAGAAAAAGTCTTGAAGGGAGAAAACTTAGCTTATGATTTTCCGCTTTCTTGCGCGAATACCTTACGTCATAAACGTCTGCGAAACTTCTGGCACAAAAAGTAGCGCTTTGATGAGTTCTTACTCCGTCATCCACATACCTGTGTAACTAACTTCAATAATCCTCTTGATTAACTTTTATTTCTCTTAAATATGTACTTTGAAGTATCTTATAATCAAGAATTACAAAAGAGTGATTGTTATTATTTTTTTTAAACGCAATTTTAGATGTAAATATAACGAAAGATTATAAGCTATCCTGCATTATTTTTTATTTGGATAAAATAAATTTATTCAATAGAAAGCATATTCAACTGGTTTCAGAAATTAATTTTCTCATTCGAATAAAGTCGCTCCATTAATTCGTCAATTAAAGCAGAAGTTTAATCATAAATATAATTGTACAAATCGTTAAATAAAGAATAGATCACGTAGAAAGCAATTTAATAATATTTTATTCACATGCATCAAAATTATAGTGGCTCGGCTCTACAAAAAAAGTAATTTGATTTTATAGAATTGTGATATGAAACATGCAATTGTCGATTGCAACGTGACGTAAATATCGATTTATGACACATGATGTTGACCATCATAATCGATCTACATATAGAAACGTGAGGTCAAAGGAAAAAAAATGTCACTTTCAATTCAATCCAATTCTTGATTAGATTACTGTTATTTGAATCAGATAAGACACTTAAATAACACAAATAAGTTTAATAGCCAATTTTTCTAATTGAATAACTTAATTCATGTACAAGTATTTGTGTTAGTAGAATGCGTAGGTAATTTGAAAGCATTTAATTTAATTGAGTTCAATTATTCTTTCTCAATAAGCCTTCATAGCAGAGCTTTATTTGAATCCGAAAGGAATTCATTTGTCAAAAGTTCTGAAATGCCTTTATGGCTGCAATGTATACGAACAATATTCTACCCTCATTAGGTTACATTCGTATATTTCAACTTTCATTGAAAGCCTAGAAGATACTCGCGAGTTAAATGCATTTTTTAAATACTTTTCCTACTGTGAAGTAACGGATTTTGGTTCAAGAATTCATTGAAAAAATATGGTAATGTAAAAAAAAAATTCCGTGCAGTCATGAATTTTAAAAATGCCGCAATGACTTGAAATGGAAATCCATAATCGATAGTCGATAAGTTTTACAAGTTTTACGGGGATTTTTAAAAAATTCTCTTTTTATAGACTTCGAAAATAAGGGAGCCCCGGAGTCGTTCGAAAAATTGTTACGAATATAAAAGACACGTAGGTCTCGTTAAATCTTACAGTCCTTCCAATTTTTCAAATAATTGTTAACGGTCTTTACCTACAATCACCAAGTCTCTAGTTTTTATACATTAATAACAAATAAGAACGGTTACTAATGAAATTGACATTGAGTGTACAAGTCCCTTAAAATTTGTAAAGCTTTGTTTCAATTCTAAAACGTATCCATCGTAAATACAGCCGACGTTACGTTTGCTCTAAAATGTTTTACAAATTCTCAGAGCATTGAAACTTCATCCGCGCTACCACGAGCCGCGGTAACATTCGAAATCGCTTAATTAAACGTTCTATTTCCAAAATAGAATAGAAACATTTACGACACGGTTCACGTCCGTCCTTTAAAAATAGAAGACCGAACTCGGCACCCGCCAAAATAAAGCTTTCGCTAAGTCCTGTCACTTGCCCCGAAGAACGAAAACAAATCATTCATTCTCATCTCCCATGAGGCGATGCAAATATCCCATAAATTCCCCGTTAATTTTTTACGATCCCCTTTAAAACGAGCCCTCGCCCTTCGAATTTCCCCGGCGATACTTTGCACACTCGGACTCGGATACGAACGTAATGTGGGGGAGGAGGGAGGCGCCTATAGGTGACATCGATCGGGCCTCCCTCGTCGTTTGCTGAAAAGTCTCGTTTGCGTACCGAGGGTCTCTCGAGCGCGGAGAGAAAGAAAGGCGGCTCGGGCTGCGCGCGCTTACCTCGGATCCGTTTATCGAGGAACCGAGAGGAGAGAGGCGAGGGGCAGGGCGGCGAAGGAGGAAAAGTATAACGACGCGACCGGGGCAATCGCGGAGACAATTGGAGCTATCTTGGCCGGGGCATTGATTTTTCCCGGTCGCGCGCGGCCGGAAATAGAACGGCCGCCGTAATTATCGGCGAGTCGCGGCGGCTCATTTAAATGTGCGCGGGCGATACGGTCGTCGATTGAAAAAAAAAAAAATAAAAGTGGAGACCACTAGCTCGAGTGCCGGCGAAAATCGTGGCACTCGCACCAGATCCAGCCGACGCCTGCCAATTGATTCCGGTCCGATCATCCGCGACGATGCTCGGATATTGCGGGGACGAATCGTTCGATTGTTTCATGGATATCTTTTTTTTTTTTTTTTTTTAATCTGAAAGTAGGACGGAGCACATGTAGCGATCGTGCAGTTTGTGCGCTATCCAGGCGCTTTCGTTTTTTGTATTATTTACGGAAAAGTTGCGAGCTGTTCGTTCGTAATGTAGCTTCGAGGGGAGGGTTTTCCGGGGGAGTTATGCAAACGTTACAAGACCGCACGCCCGCGGATATTTCAAAAAATTTTTCCTTTTCCTGTTGCGCGTGTACACGAAAATGCTTGAGCATCGTAAAAATTTTACGCGTTCGGTATAACGTACTTACAACGGTGGGTTTAAATAATAACGCGCCGTAAATTTAATTTAAAAATTAGATAACGCTCAAGTGTATACAGCTTGCAAATGCTTGTATAATGCCATTAGCGAGACCGTCAATATCTGAAAAATTCACACCTTTATATACGATAATTACACGCAAATGAGAATACAAAATCTGCCGTCATAAATATTTCAGTATCAATTAAAAATATTTTTAACGCTCCTTTATCGCGAGAAAAATATTACCGTGCGTTTACAGTGACGTAGATACCGCGGTATATATTTACATCACTGTGAACGCACGGTTAAATAAAAAATATTAAATATTAAATATTAAATAATAAAAAGTTAATATACGTCTGCTTTAATAAAAACAACATTTTAATTAAATTAACAAGCCCAACACAATGTAAAAAAAAAAAATAAAAAATTGAATAACACTCAAACTTCCCTCCGGGCGATCAAACTCTTAAAACTATCTCGAATAAAACAAGCCCACAGCCGGGATACCACGCTCACTTCCCGCCCGGCGGCTCCACTGTCATTACAAGTCATTAAGCCCACCGATAAAGGCTCGACTTCGCTACCTTTTGCACCGTAGCGCGGATCAATTAGCATCGGCGGCCAGCCAAATTTCCCCTGCTATCGGCTGCCTCCCCACCCATCCGCTTCCCAGGCTACGCGGCGCACTAAACTAATTTCGGAACAATCGATCCGCGCGGCCGTTGGCTCGCGCGCGCAAAGAAGCGCGGCGCCGGTGGCACTAGACCAGGCTCTACACAGCAGTGCCGACGAGGACGCCGGCGCCTCGTCGATTCGAGGCATGCGCGGACTCAATCCGCGAGTCCGTCCGAGCGCGCGCGGCTCGTCGGTCGTGTACTATACACGCGGCGGGCGCCTATCCGATCGCTCGAGTTTTATCCGCCGGTCGCTTATAGTCGGGATCTGGTGTCCGGTGCGGGCGTCGAATTCGAGAGGCGCGATCATTCGAGCCGCGCGATTTGCTGCGCTCTGCTCATTTTTCGCGTGGATCGTTTGAATTTCGACATTTGCCCGGGGTAAACGGAGACAGTGGGAGGAGTGGATCTGCGGTGGAACAGTTTGTAAAATCGAGCTGGTGAGAGGCCGGACTGATGTTTCATGTGCTCTGCGCGATTATTTCTGTATATCGCTCGGCGTTGTGCGTATCCGTCGGCGTCTGACTGGATCCGGCCATTCTCTACTGCCGTCGTGCACGCAGCTCCGAGCGCTGATTACTGCTTATAAAACTCGCGAAGTTTAATTATTGTTTGCATTACTTGTTTTTGCGTTGCCTCTAATTGCGGTAATTAGTTAGGTCTCGAAAGTACGGAGTCGAAGTTTCAGTGTACATTGCTTTTTATTAGGTTGGGGGAGTTATAAATTGCTTTCGCTTAGGTAAGCTGGATACTTGAACTTTTTTTTTATCTTAAATCCGCGTAAACGCTCTTTAGTATGAATGTAAGAGACGATGTGGCCGGATTTTATGTTATATTATTTTTTTACACGTATTCAATTATTTGTATAATATGAAAATAAAATTAGTTTTAAAAAGTGCGGTGATTTTAAAAATGTATGAAGAAATATTCATTTTGTGAAAATTTTTTTTTTTTTTGGCTCTTAAATTAGTTACGAAGAAAGATCTTTTAATAATTGACATATAGTATAAACTTGTAGTAGAAGATACAATTTATTGGTATTAGTCAACAGATTGTAGTACCACGAATTTAAAATAGACATTTGTAAATATTTTTTCTACACAACTAAATAACGTGCTAATACTCCTACGCTCGTAAAATACCAAATTAAAGCGTGTAAATAAACAAATAAATTTCATTTTAAAAAAATGATTAGGTAACTCTCACCTTACAATTAAGTATACTGGCTTTCCCCTCCTTTAAAGACTAAAAGGCTAAGAATAGATAAAATAAGTACTTAATAACTATTTCTTTCCTATTGAACTTTTGTAGTTAACAAATTAGATTACAATTCTGCAAATAATTCCTCATTCACTTTGACATATCAACCTCACTACCCAATCAAATTGATAAGTCAAACTAAGCAGCGCTAAGATCGCGACTCATCGCCCACACAAATCTCTTCACAATCCAAATCTCCCCCGATATCTCTAATTGACCATCTCATTAGCACAGTGACGTTCACAAAGTCGTTCATTAACCACTCACGATGACGCATATATCCTGCGGTCAAACAGTTTCGATAATTATAGCAACAGGCGAGTCTCGTGGGTGTCACTGTCGTGCCCCGCTTTACGCCGCAAGCGTCGTAGGTGCTTGCACTCCAAGACCTACCGATCGAACGGCGCGGCCCGATCGATCTCGCGCGATTCTTCCGTGCACCCCTCGCTTTTGTCTTGGACTCTCGGGAGCACGAGATCCGCGATATTGGATTTAGATTTATCCGATGAAACATCGAATGCTGATACGCATCCGCCCTCCACCCCCCGGCAGAGCGACCGAGAACTTCCGCGTCCCTGAAGTAAATATCATACTATTAATCGTATTGATTTTCCGACAAAGTGATACCTTTCAGATGAGGGAGATCTTTGCGCTCGTGGAAACGAACGAACTCGAGTCGCCGGTGTGTATAGTTGATCAAGCTCCGTAAAAACGTGCCGATGTAAGAAACAACGCTTCTCACCCGATCAGCTAACTACGTGTTTCTTCTGTTCCGGAGAAACGAAATAAATAAAGTCACGCATAACCCGTATAATCGCGATCTTTTTCTTTTTTATTCCGCAGGAGCATTAGCCTAGTTCCCCCGACGTCGAATCGAACTACGGCGCAGCTCGCCGGTGGCGCGATAAGCTGACTCACGTGTTTCTCCGAATAAACGTGCAATAAAACGAACGGCAGAAATAGGGGGGGGGAGCTCCTCGGAAAATTATAATTCGCCGGATCCATTCAATTTATACTTCCGTTTATCTCGCGCCGGAACGAGCTCACCGGCGAAAGTGGAGTGCCGTACATTATTTTCTCGGGCGCGAGCACGCCTCGTTGTTTAGCATCTCGTGCACTCTGAGGGGAGGCGACGGCTGATAAAAAAGTCCGATAAATTCACACGGGGGTGGGATACGGGATCGACGCCGGAGAAAAGGCGAAAATCCCTGATGCTGAGCTCCTTGCCCCCCTCCGGAGCGCGAAAATTCGATTTTTCCCGGCGGCCGTTCGGGAGAAAGCGGGTCGCGCGAGACGCACAAACGAGAAAATAATGGGGAAATCGCTTCGACGTCCGAACGCGGCTGCTGCATCTGCGTGCCGCGTCGTTTTAATGCGGGAGAGCGCGCATTTTTTTTTTATGTCTTTCAACGGCGGAAATTGGCGGGAGTGCGAGTGTCTACGCGGCTGCCAGCGGGTTGAATTCAGCCGGGACTTTGGGGAAATTATTATTAAATTTGCACAAGCAGGGAGAGTGGATTTGCGCCGGGAATTGTGCCGTTTCGATTGGCAACGGCGAACGATCGACTTTCCAAACATCGAACCCAACTGGGGGCTTTCAGTTCGGCGGCCTGCTCCGCGCGCCACTCGTGACTTTTAATCGAGATTTTGTTTTACGACACGCCGCTACTACGGTAAGCGGGAACTGCCGTTTGCTTTTATTCGTGTTTTAACAGCAATCAATTCTATGAGATTAATTTTATCTCTCGCAAATAGAAGACTGCGCGAGCAGCAGCGAACTGGGGATAGCTTTAATCCACCTGAGCGGAGAATAACTTTAGCGATCAGCGGATTTCGTTTCAATAGCCCCCCCCCCTACTTCGGTGCTGTGCCTTTTGAAATTAAAGTCAATTTCGCCGATGTTAACAGCGAGCCGAAAAGAGAACGCCGGCCGCGTTCTCTGCGCAGGTGCCATTGTACGGATTTTAATTTGATTTCATATCGAATCATATTTCCGTACATCGATGTTCCCGTTTTCGCTCGGCGTTCATCCTTGACAGCAATTGAGCCTTCTTGTTGATGTGCGAGATTGAGTTGAGTTGCTCGATGAGCGTCTTCCCGATAGTAGAAAAATTAGCCGTTTTAAAAGTGAGGCTATTTCAGATAATATTTCGAAATATCTACTCATACTGATCTTCTCTTATTTACTTCTACTACAAGATAATCTTTCGTATTTTGCGTAGTTGTTATAATTCTCCTTTTCTTTCAATAATATCGTAATGAAATAAAAAACTATTTTGATATACAAATTAATTTAAAAAAAAAAACATTCAAAATATTTTTCTTTTATATTTTTCTAGAAGTAGTCCACAACTACCCTAATCTTTTTTTTTTAATTACTCATACGTACTCGGCATGAAATCTAAAATCGATCGAAATTGCAGAGTAATTAGAGTAAAAATAATTCTAGTTAATTCAATAAATATCTTATAAATAGTTTCTTTAAGAGAGAATTTCTAATCTTTACATTAACATGTGCTTATCGGTCGGATATTAGACAGAGACTGACGACTAACCACGAGGTCATGTCACAATCAATCACATTAAAAATAATTTGCTTTACTTTTAGACTAATTTTTTTTTTTAAGAGAGGATAAGAGAAGATATCAGAAATGCTTTTTTCGGTGACACCAATATCTCTATGGAATATGCCACCGGTGAGCACGAAGCTGCTGTTTCAGCATCGCTTTTAAATTTAAAGAAGCTACATTCCGCGCGTAAAACTCTTGCTATGCAACTTTTGTCTTTATACACTTTTTAAATCTGAGTTACTAAGTTACTTCACGAAGTTTTATTATTCTAATTAATGTAACTTTCTACTAACTTTTACTTTTATCACTGCGCACGTATACGTCCCATTGCCACAGAAGTTCAAGTACTTACTCAATAAACAAAAACTAATTAAAATCCCCATTCCACGCGAATTACATATATAAATATTCAACCCTTAAAAAAAAAACGAAAAAAAAAAGAAAGAAAGAAACAATTATAAAGGAAAGGATAAAGAAGGCTAATACCCATCGTTTCAATTCTCTTTCCAGAAGCCGGCAAAATGGAGGCGGCGGAGAGGCGCAATAATCGTTCGACCCGGCGAAACTCATCGAGGCATCATCAGGCGCACCATCCCGGAAGCAGCAGCGTAAGCTCGCGCACGGTCGCGCGTCCCGCAGGCGGCCCCCACGTCGCCAGCCGGAGGAAGCGGCGCACGTCGCCGGCGAGCGAGCTCCCCTCGGCCGGGAAGTGGTGCCGGGACGTCGCCTAGTCCGCCCGCGGGCAGCGTTTCCGCGTCGCGGCCTTGGCCGCCCTCGGGGCCGCGCCTCTCAGCGTGCAGTGCGGCCGACGCCGACGAGCAGCAGCGATCAGTGCCGGTGGTGGTGGTGCGCGCCGCTGGTGGGGGAGCGCCCGCGACAAGACAAGACCGCGAGAGAAGAGGAGGAATACGTACGAAGCGAGACGGAGAAGAGGAACGGACCGGCCGCGCGCGAAAGAGGAAGGCCGGCGAGCGACGCACTGTATATATATTGAAAAGAGAGGCAAAAGGAAAAGAGAGAAAAGGCGGCTCGATTTTTTTACTGTGTACACGCGAGACCGGCGGGTAGAGTGCGCGAGGGAGAGTGGATGTGCGCGCGAGGGGATGATAAGTGGCGAGTGCCGGTGGTAGCTTGACGGAGGATCGGAGATGACCGGCCGGGCGGAGTAGAGCCGGCTGGGCGGTGGGGAGTGGTGAGGTCGCAAAGCAGCCCGTAAGATGCGGGATCTGAACGAGTCCGCATGCAACGCCCTGTACACGGCGGTCGAGTGGTCGGGACCCGGGATCGTCGTCACCCTGGTCGTCCTCGCCGTGGTCAACGTCATGGTCGTGCTGGGCAACGTGCTGGTCATCGCCGCTGTGTACCACAGCATCAAGCTGAGGAACGTCACGAATATGTTCATCGTGAGCCTGGCCGTGGCCGACCTCATGGTCGGGGTCGCGGTGCTGCCCTTCAGCGCTACCTGGGAGGTCTTCAAGGTCGGTGTTGTCTATTCTTTTCTTTTTTCCTTTGTCGAGGGGGTGCTGTTTGTTGTCGTGGGATCGCGGGGAATTTTTGTCCAGGTAATTAATTCGCTTGTTGCGGCCTTGTTCGGGCTCATCGAGAGGCTGTTGGATACGTGACTCATGAATTTCAATGGAAGTTGACGATATTTTTGGTTGTTAACAGCATGTCGCGGCGATGTATTTTTGCTTTGTGTTCAACGACGTTTAAAATAGTGCGGGAAATTACTCTGTTATACGATTTTGTATTAGACGAAGTTTATGTTTACGGGATGTCTTTTTTTTTTAAATACTTTTTGAATTTTTGCTTTCTCATAGAGAAAGCCTTGTGTCGCCAAAATTTTTCGATCTTCAGATTTTGACGTAAAAGTACTT
>JAWWEN010000038.1:1737398-1825012 GCA_035582955.1 Sycophila texana
CATATATGATCCACGTCGTCGTGAACCTGTTAATAAATATGCAAAGATTTCAAGGAAATTATTTCATCAGTATTTTATGAGATTAAATTAAAAGATTAATTAAGTCGCCCTGGGGGAACGACAGTCATGGATCATATATGATCCACGTCGTCGTGAACCTGTGTAGTAAATATTGTTATAATAATTGTAGTAATTGGACGATTTTAAATATTAATTTTGTAGTTATTTATCTATTTATTTTATTTAATGATAATTTGACGGACAATATAGTCCTCGCATTAAATATGTATATTAAACAATTAAGAGTAAAATTAATAACTAAAAATGAAAACTAATAGTGAAGGAATTACGAAAAGTAGTTTTGAACGATTCAATAGAGCTAACAAATGAAATTTTATGAGGTAAAGTGTTTCACTTATGTTTTTTTCCGATTCATGGTTGAATAGAATATAAAACTTATTTTACTTATTTTACTTCATTTTGTTTATCATATAATGTAATTTAATATGATGTATTAATAATACGTTATAAAGTAGTACACCATTAAATTATAATTGAAAAAAGAAACGAAATAATTAATAAAAAATAGAATTTTAATTAAGTTTGATACTCAAATCTGTAGATGTTAAATATGATGTTCAAGGATTTGTCAATGATTAATTATGATGGATGCATTTCGCCTTAATTGGATTTCTCAAGAAGTTTCTAATCAGAATATCAGGAAAAGTCAGTAGTAATATTTTACTTGATAATTTATTTCTGGCAAATATGAAGAAACGAAGAAACACATTAAAAAAGTAATTTTTGCGCGTAACGCGATGAAGGGAGAAACCATATTTAAAGTTTTACTTTGCTAATTCCCCTTTAATGCATAATCCTACTACGCAAAACGAAATGCATTATACTTTCCTTTGTATAGAATCTACATAATGTAAATTAACGTAAAATAATTCTGCCAAATGAAGTAAAAAGTATAAAATAATTTACAAAGCTTAACTACCCAGAAAAAGACTTTGACCGTAATACCGTCGCTCCGCGAAAGCTCCATCCGGCAAAATATGTCATAATTCCGCTTATTAAATTATTCCTGGCGTGAACTTCCGCGCTGGTACGTTGTAACCCGAGGAAAATAGATCCAAGATATATTTCGCTGAATCGTCGCTGATACCGGCCATTGAAGGAAGCAGCAGCGAGATATAGGAAGGGTCTAAAAGCACGATCTCCCCTTCTTTCTCCCTCTCTCTCTATCTTTCTATCTGACCGAAAAACCTTCGCAATTTCCTGTCCTGTTCGTAATTCAATTGGCGGAGCGGAGACAGCGACAAAAAAGCCGGTGATAATCCAGCAAAGGGAGAGCTACATAAAAGAAGAGAAAGAGAGGCCGGCGGAAAAAGCCTCGGCCGCGGTTACTTCCCGAAAGCTCGCGTTTTTTCTCCGCCTGCCCCCTTCTCTCGAGCAAACTCGAGACTGATTTAAGGCGGGCGATACCGTAAATTGAATGCTTATGTTATTTAGGTCGGAGGCATCAGCAGAGTGGGGAGCGCCAGAAGGCCGAGTCGTCTCAGTAGTTGCGAAAGTCAAGTAACCGGAGACGCCGTTTCGCTCCGGGAATTGACTCCAGGGACGAACGAGGAGAAGCCCCGCGTCATGAAAATGGGCAAGCGAAACATAAAGGCTCAGGTGTGCTAATTATTCCCCTCAAGTTTAACCCCTTCCCGTGCGATGCGAGCGGAAAATTTATCTCCCGAGCGCCGCAAGCTCACTGCCGCCGGACCTGCTGGTTATTATGGAACCTGGAGCCCGCCGGGCAGCTTTCCTGCACTGATACGCCGGTGTTGATTATACTAAACGCTTTATTGAAAAGACTTGCTAATTTCGGGGCCGATCGAAACAATTGACCGCGCCGCGGGCGCTCGTTAATTTTGATGGGGCTCGATTGAGTTGCGATTGCGTGTCGCGAGTGATTTGATATTCGCTAATTTGCAAAAGCCCCCCGCTGTGATTTGAGCCGGTACGGCCGTCGCTCGTTGCGCCTCGTTAATAAGCAGAGTTTTGTCACTAACGCGAGAAGCTCTTTTTTTTTATTGATTTTTAATGTGTAGCCTCGGATTTTATTTCAGGCGAGCTTAACCGCGTTACTGTTTAATTTATTTTTGTTCCGATTACTTATCATTCTCGTAGTTTTTCTTTTTTTTTTTTAATTCAATTGTTTATTCGAATCGAAACGTTCGTTACTTCGTTATTCGAGTTTTTCATTTTTAGAGCGCTACATTTGTTTCCGATCTGTCGTCGATGTTTCTTTATACGCCCGCGCGGCCTGGTGGTAATTAATAGCCCGTTTCTTTTTTTTATACGCGGCAAATGAGAAAATATGAAGACGGGCCAAGATTGTAAATTGTATTTTCGGGGTTCCCTTCCGCGTGCTTCATTAGATGTCCATTCCATCTTCATTAGGACGAGATTATTTTTTTTCCTTCCTCGCCTCATCGTCGCCAATTATTTTTTCCCCCAATTGTAGAATCCGAATTTTCATTCTCATCAATAGCATTCGCTCACCGCGACAGAAAATTAATTGTTCAAACAAACAGAACAAAAACGATCGCAGTTAAAGAAAAACTAGCCACTAAATTTTTATCAATAAAGCTAAAATCACATCACATTAATTAACCCACAAAACACTTACTACTCCCCTCTCAAGTTAAATTCGTGAAAATCTACTAAATTACTAAATTTAGTGGAAATTGCTCCTCTACTCACTAAATACTGGATCTCTTTCCACTAATTTCTATAGTAAAGTCTCTCTAATCTTAGTAGTTTTTCACTAATTCAACTGTAGATAGTCCATTGGAAAAAAAACCACTCTCTAAAATTAAATAAAAAAAAAAATTACACCAACGACAACAGGTGAAGCGGATACGAATGGAGACGAAGGCCGCGAAGACGCTGGGCATCATAGTGGGCGGCTTCATCGTTTGCTGGCTGCCCTTCTTCACGATGTACCTGGTGCGGGCCTTCTGCCCGAACTGCATCCACCCGACGGTCTTCAGCGTCCTGTTCTGGCTGGGCTACTGCAACTCCGCGATAAACCCCTGCATCTACGCCCTCTTCAGCAAGGACTTCCGTTTCGCCTTCAAGAAGATCATCTGCAACTGCTTCTGCAAGCAGCGAGCGAACACGCTGCGCCGAGGCAGCGACGGCAGCCAGTTGGCCACTAGGTAACCGCACTCAGACCTCGGCGGAAGCTCCCTTCCTGCCTCTCTTTCTGTTATAACATGGTTTTTTCGATTTTTTTTGTATTACATATCACGAGGAACGGGGGATGCCCACGAGAGAGACTCACCGCGGCTTTGTAGAGAGTCGAGAATCGAGCGAATTCGACTTTGCTCGCGGGCATCCCTTTGCCTTCTCGAATTGGATTTTGATATATATATATATATAAATGTTTTTTTCTCGTCATGTGCGAATGAAGCGCTTGGTGAATTTCAGATGATCGTGTGCGAAGTATCTTGTGCATACTGGAAGTTTTCTTAAAATTTTTTTGTACATACATGTTATACAATTTAAGCAGTTTTCGATTATTGTAGTTAGGTATAAATGATTTACATATATTACATGTAATATTTTGGTGTTTGTAAGTATTTTACTAATCTGATTACAGTGGAGTTGTTATTATATTTAATTTTTAATGTGGACTTTTTGTCGAGCATGCAGTTACGCTGTATATTTGTCGTCGTTTATAGACAGTCACCCAAGTAGATCCCACCAGGAATCGATACGCAGACTTCACGGCGTCTGTTCTACCGTCCTACGATTTCATCGCGAAGGAGTGAAAAGCGATTTTCCCGACAATGGCGAGCCGCGACCATTCAACGCGTATATCGATGTCAGGCCTATCAAATGGTGTATCCGATCGACGCACCGCCGCTTGGATTCGCACGAAATAAGCGCCTTTCTGCCGAGCCACGTCGCGGAAAGTTGCGGGGCAGCGTGACATTCGAGAAAATTATCGAAACTTTTTTGCAACTTCATTTCCAGCGGCAATTTAACTTCAATTCTTCGCCGACCGTCGCGCGCGCGCGCCTGCTTATAAAAGCTTCCGCGAGCTAGCGCGATATTAAATTGACATCTTTCGCTTGACTGGCGCCGAAACTTTATATAAGCTGCTGGCAAAAAGTAGCCCAATGCTGGAAAGTTTAATACACATTTTTCCGTTAAATTTATAAACGCTATACAACACCCTTTTCACGGCTAGCAAGATTTTCTCTTTTTCTTTTCACGCGCGAAACGGAAGCCATTTTAAAAAAAGTAGCTCGGAGCGTTAAAAAAAGAAATATGAAAACAGGTGTAAAAAAAAAAGAACAAAAATAAAAAGTACGCGCACGCTGCAGCCGCGAGGACAGAAAAAGAAAGCAGTTAAGCCCGTCATTAAAAACGTCGACGGGAGATGAAACGACGTTGAAGGTCCCGAGTGCTTTTGCCGAGAAAATCCCGGCCACCTCCGAGCGAAGTCCAGCACGTGAAAACCGCTCATCTTCCCGACCCGCATCGCGGGACCCCGTCGCCAGTTGTGCACCCCACACACACACACATACTCCGCCATACTAAGTGTGTACTCTAGAGCCCAACGAGCGTTCCAGCATCGCCATTATTCACCCAACCCCGTTGTTCGGTGGTCGCCGCAAAAGCCATCAAAAATTGTTATACCGTACTTTGTTTTTTTAAAGAAAAAAAAAAACATATCAATCGAAGCTATAAACGAAGGAGACTGACGATTGAACGGCGGGACTTTGTAGGTTTCGTTTTTCAGGAACGAGCGGAGCCCCGGGCGCGCGCGATGCGGCCCGTCGCCGGGCCTTTCGATCGAGGACTCCGATCCCGACCACGGATCTGACGCCAACGTGCACTCGCAGAGCGACTCCAGATGACTGTAGCACCTCGGGCTCGGCGCGCAGTGCCTCGCCCTGAACGTGCTCGCGGCGGCCCAGGACGCCGGGCAGAGCGCCGCCACGCTGGCCCCGACGTCGGCGGCGGCCGACGGCACCGAGGTCAGGCGACGGGTCTCCTTCGGGGGCGTGGAGACGCGACGGTCCGACGGGAACGCGACGACCGACGAGCGCCGGGCCCTCGTCGACGAGGACGAGGGACGGCTGCGAGCCAACCGCAGCTGGGAGGCTCTGTGAATCGACTTCGCTGATGCTCGAGGTTTTTTATCTATTATCTTTTATTTATTTATTTTTGTTTGTACGCTGAGGGAAATGTTCTGTAGTAAAAATTATTGTACTGTCTGGGAATGTGGTTGTAGATTGACATTCTAAATTAAAACATTGTAATTTGTGTATATAGTAAAATTTATCAAAGATTATTTCTAAATATTATGCATACAAATACATTTTTCTTATATAAAGTATAGAAATTTTTTTGCACAGTGCAACATTTCTCTCAGTGAAGATTTGTGTACATATATCTTTGCATGCCTGTGCCCTCGCAGAGATGACATTTTTTGTGTTTTAAAGAGTGTTGTAAATTCAATTTAAAATTATGTTTTGTATAATCTGCAAGAAACTGTGTTTTTATTTAATTTGATGTCGCAAAAATAAGTACAATCGCTTTATAAATCTATGAAAAAAAAGGATACAAGTATCTTTTGAGAAAAATACCCGAAGAAAAATTTTACATTAAAAGCTACTGCAAGTCGTTGGTATAAAGACACGTACGAATGTAGTAGAATTTAATTTAAACATTTTAAAATGTACTATCCATAGTACCATTTTTTTCTATTTTCCAAGTTTATCCTTACTTTAATAGATACTGTAGTAATTTTTAATGAGACATTTTTCTGTATAGTAATGATTTAACATCGTTAATAAAATATAAACGTGTGGAGGTGACGTAAGATTTTTCATTGATAGAGTAAATTATCGATTTTCATTTATACAAGCTTTTGCATATAAATTATACAGGCGAGAAAATTGAAAGTGATAAAGCATATAATATATCTCTGTAAAATACAAAATCCAATATTTCAGAAAAATAATTGAATCAACACTTTATGGGAAGCCCCGGATATCATACATACAATATATTTTATAGCACATTCATGACTAAATATTAAAAACTAATGTATTTATATCAGTAGAACGAAACAAAAAAAACTTTCTCAACTTTTAAAAGCGCAAAACTGCACTTTACAATCGAACGAGGGAACTGAGTTATTAAATATGGCACTCGCTTCAATCTCAAGCGTATGCAAGTTTAAACAGTGTTCGTTAACTCGTCGGGAAGAAGGAGCACACCATGGCGCGGATAAACGATCGTAAAATTACTTTCCGAACGGGAAAAAATTAGTTCTGCACGAATTAAAAAGTTCTTCTTATTTTTACCTCCGCGAACAAAAGAAAAAAAAAGGAGTAAAGGCATTGTTCGTACACGGCTTGATTAGAGTCAATTGAGGATAATTAGGACGAACGCGTTTCGAATTAACAACGAGTCGGGGACCGAGGGCGCGGCCGTCTTCGTAGCCAAGAGATAGACTTGCGCGATGGAGTATTCGAGAGTTGCTTTGAGAATTCGCGGGATATGCGAGAGGAAGACGGAGGCGGGGTGGAGGCACAAGCGGCGTGAAAACTGAACCGCGCGCGATACTCCTATTGTTTCTGCCGCTCGGAGTAACAGTGGAAACAAAGAGAGTGGGAATTCGCGGAGGTGAGGAGAAATGGAAATTCGAGTCGGTGCGCGGAGGCTCCCCAAAGAGCAAATACGGGGTTAATTTGGAAGCGACACGGGCGATACAGTTCACCGATGATTTTTTTCGGTGAATTTTTGTTTGTATAATTACATTGGCGAAATGAAAAGTACACGTGACTATATAATCGAAATAAATTAATTAATTAATGCGGAAGTTCAATATTGAAAAATTTAAGTAATGCAATGTAATTTAATCAACAGAATTGACTTGTGTAATTTCATTGAGTATAAGAAAATATTGAACAATAATTCGCTTACTTTAAACACACTTCATTATTAATTACACAAGCATAGTAATAACGTCACTTTACGTCAATACGAATTTCATGCAGTAATGTAAATATTATGAAGTCTGTTAGTAGCTATCAATTGTAATAATAATTCGTAGCTACTAACAGACTTCATAATATTTGCATACCAAATAAATTCGCTAGACAGCAATTAAGAAATTTATGTTTTGAAATTTAATAGCTTAATAGGACGACATTAGAACATTTATTTAAGAGTATAAAACCTTTTATTTAAAAATATTTATATAAACAAAACTTTTGTTTTTTTGTTGCAGATAGGATTGTTAAAGGCAGTCACTCAGTATAGTAATAATGCAAATGCAAAAAGAAAACATTGCAAAAAGAAGCTGAAGAGCGATGAAGAATCACGAAAAACGGACAACTTGCGAACGTACGCCAAGTCGTCCGACGAAAAATACAGTGAGAAGAAAAAAAACGTTGTTTTAATGTATAATAAAAAAAAAACGCGTATAGCCAAAGCACAAAACTTATAAATATGTCGGAAAAACAAGTATATATAAACATAAGTATATACGTAATAATTATGAATAATGTTAATGATCGACGGGTTTCTGATTTTTCATATGTGTCATTTTTCCGGTGAGCGCGGAAAGTCGCAAAAAACATGTGTATAGCTGCTGTGCGGTTGATCGATGCTAATCGTTCCGATATATTGTATACAAATAGGATTTTTTGCGTTTATATCGTCTTTTTGCTAACTTTTCCGCTTACTGGGCGCAACCTGCCCTTTTTTAAAAAAAGATATGAAGCGGTCGCCGAACGCGATCATGTATAAACTATTAAGTTCCCGAAGAATGTTACCAAACTTTGAAAAAAGTGTAAGTTTAATCGTATAAATACAAAAAAAAAATGAAGTTGTGAGAATTTACATTATCTCAATTCATTTACTTCTACCGTCGACACTCCTAACCAATTTCATTATTCAAATGATTATTTTCATCGCTCTAAAACATTATTATTTATCTTTTTTATGTGCAACTTTTAATTTTGTGCGAATTAATTTTGTCTTGATTATTTTATTTATAGTTCAAAAGATACCGTTTAAGCCCAGTGAGCATAAATTATTCAATTAAGATACTCCAATCAATTATAGAGGTTCGTGTTTTGATATTGACTCAAACCGGATGAATAAGTAACGATAAGATTTATTGATGAGCAACGAGTTCTACCACTTAGGTAAGTGTAAATGTTTGCTCAAGTCTTGAATCACGCGAAATAATTTAAATTCAACCTCCAACGCTCTATTTAACAAACATTAATCTTTTTTCTAATAAATATCTAAAAGAAAATATTCACTTAAAAAACAGCAATATTAAGTTTTAAAAAAAGAATTAGCGTTTAAAAATAATAATAATCCAAAGCGTCAGTAGCTACAATCTCCGAAATTGTAGGCACAATTACAAGGAAGCACCAGGCGTAAAAGCCCACACGACACACTACTTCGTGGATTTAATTAATGCAAATTGTCGAGCAAGAGTTGGATGAAAGCGCAGAAGCAGCTTCAGAACAGGCGAGATTTAATAGAACTCAACTGTTCTCGTAAATATCACCACAATACCCATTTAAATCAAAGTCATTTGTTAAGGAACTCTCCAAGTTCACGAAAACTATTTGAATAACGAATCGAGCGAATAAGAAACAGATAACAGGCGGGATCTAAGCTCCCTAAGTGTAAAACTTCGCCGCTCGACTTTGAAAACTTCGTTTTCCGCCGGAAGATTAAACGTCACCGACTGCCAGCGCGAGCCTTCCATCGATTCCCCGCTCGTTAAAGACCAAGAATCCCTGAAACTGAAATCCACTCGGCTAAAACGCGGAAGCGAAGGGGATGGAAAAATTTAACGCCCGAAATTGCAAAAACATCGTTAAAACCCCCGCCCCTCCTTCGGTGCACTTATCGTCGGGCCCGCCGAGGACTCTATCGCGGGGGCACTTCAGCGGCCGATCGCCCTTTAATTAAACAAGCCGAGGTTTCCGGAGATGTTCGCACTCGTATAACGCGGAGCGGAGAAAGCGAGACGCCGCAGCGATGCATTACCTTGGAGGACGTCCTCGAGGCGACGCAAGTAGAGCTCCAAGGGTGAGAGGCGAGAGGTCGAGTCCCAATCGAGCGGAACTCCCCGGTGAGCTTGATGGGCCTGGCCTGCTGAATTGCGAGCTTTCGTCTGCGACCGCGCAAATCCGGCGGATCCGGCCGGAACACGGCGTCCTCCTTATAGACGCTTAAGCAACGGCCGCCCGCCTCCAGTCGACCGATCGTGACGATTCGCTAACCCGACGGATCGCGTTTTAACCGAGGGCACTTTATTTTATTTCGAATTATGCTAATTTTGTTTTGACGCGTTTTTCGAACAATTGTAATTCAAGATACCCTATTTTATTTTATTTTATTTTATTTTATCTTATAAATTTAAGGGTTTGTACCCATTATACAACATTTTAACAAAAATTAAAGAATTAATAACTAAATCTGATAAGGATAATTAATAAAATGCAAATTATACGGATCATTATCAACAAAATATTTTCCTTTTTTTAAAAAAAAAAAATATTGGTTGAAGTTTTATTTACTATTCGCGGATTTACCAGTGAAATTCTCTTTTACACTGGTAAATTAGTCAATGATAAATCAGTGAATTCCACTGGATGTATTTTCTAGAGTATATAAATTTTTGCTGATGTTTTATTTACTATTTTATTAATTATCTTAAACTGAGAAGAAGACTAGAAATAACGTCGTTTAAGAAGAATTCTGGGAAAAGAGAAGATACATAAAATATATACAAATCGTTTTCATCGCGGAACATTAGATAGGCGTAAGTAGATGCAGACGGATACGGCAAGGCATTCCCCGGAAGTATAGCTTATTTTTAAAATTTCCATTAAGAAGATCATCGTACTTCAAAGTCAAGATGCTGCTTATATTCTAAACTCTCAATAATATATCACAAGCAGAGGCACTTTTCTACTGATAGTACTGTAAGTGTGTGACGAAAATAGAAATTCACGGATTACCTCATTGATTCCGACAATCATCTAACATTGGATCCCACGCAAACATACCTCGTGGAAAAAAAAACGCTTTGACCGGCGGCATTCGCTTATAACCCCGTAGTGTAAAGAAGAATTCGTGACGCAATGTTTGGCTATATCGATCCCACCAGGAATACTTTCACGTACAACCCAGTCGAGCAACTCGATCGCAGTCCATACTCCACCTTCCGGATCGTCACGCTCCTTCGTTCTTTCCGCCGGATAAATCAGACCTACGTCACTGGCCCCGCATAAATATATTATAATTAGCGCGAAAGGCGTAAGCATGCAATATGCATGCTCGCTCGCATTAGGCGTAATGCCGAATCACTTAAGCCCGCATAGAGGCGAGCGCCGAAGCCACGAAAATTCAGGCTCGCTGCCGCGCCCCTGCGGAGCGTTACGCCTATAACGATGTAATTATACGAAAGACGCGGTGATTTCAATTGTCATTCGCCACCCCCGGCGAAAATATGTACAACGCTCCTCTTTCCCGACGGAGAAGGGGTGGGGGTGGCTGCACCCTCCTCCCACCTCATCCACGCGTTCATGAATAATTCACGGCGTATCAATTAAAAGAGGAGGACGCTGGCTGACCCCTGCTCCGGCCGGCGGTGTTTATACACGGGGCGAAAGTCCTATAAGTATGAGGGAAGGCGCCGATATTGCCGTCCGGATTTTCCTCGCGCGTCCCGGAAGAGATGGACGGCGACGGGCGCTCCGATGCGATTTGCAATTGAAAGAAGCTGCGCGCGTCGGGGGATATCCTCCCCCTCCGGCTCCCGGGCCGCGCGAGTTCCTGCAGCGCGCAAATGTACGCAGGCGCCTCCACCGGACCGTGTGGGCGCGCTTCTCTCTCTCTCTATCTCTCGCTTTATCTGCGCACATCTATCCTTGTCCCGCTCCCTCGTGCCGTCTATCTCGCTCCATCTATCTGCTACTACCGGCTGCGTTGGTGTGAGTGCAGCCCCGGCGAAAGCTCCTCACGTGCGCGTCCCATTTTCATCGCGTCCGCGCACAGCGAGAGCCGGTGGGAGGGGACTAATCTGCATTTTCGCTCGATGTGTTTGTGTTGGTATTGAGCGACGGCCGACTCGAGATCCTGTTACGTTTCTGCGAGCTTTAGTCGCGCGCGTGTTTGCGCCCCGGTGGCTCGAGCCGCCGGGAACCGGAGGGAATATGAACCGGTGATTTTCGAGGATTTTGAATATTTTATGCATGTACAATGGGATTTTTTTCGAGAGCTTTTCACTGTTAGAATTTTGGCTTTGTCTCCTTCTGTAGTTTTTTTTTTTTTTTTTTTTTTTGTGCGCGTACGTAGAGGTGGATATATAGGATGTCATAGTCATACGCGGTGACCGGAGTTATTTCAACTACTTGCCTCGGAGATTTCACTTTTTCTTCTTCTTCTACTATTTTTTTTTTTTTTTTCATCCGCCTCGTGAAAAAATTCGAGTGCTTCGAATGAATAATCTTCGTCGCGAGGAGATGCATTGTTTTATATAAGCGCTGCTTGCTGCTGGTTTAAGGCTTCGTTGCCGGTTGAAAAATGCTCGACTGCAGTGGTATCTGTAATTTAATTAAATAAAATTTTCAGCCTAGCGGGCCGAAAGCATAACCATTCCTCCCGGCGCCCGATCGAAAAGGTTATAATTTCGGCCCCGCGAGGCTAAAAAATACAATACGCTACATGGGAGGTAAAAAAGAATGCCTCAGATCGCACGTTTGGGACCTTCTTGTTTTACCTCCCTTGTGGCATAATATACTATTTATATTGACAATATTATCATTATTATTGTAGCATTAATATTCTTGTTTAAAAAAAGAATAACGTCGTTAAATACTGTATTTCTAAATTTAAACTTCGTTCATTTCTTTCTGCACATTTATTTATTTAAAAAAAAAGAAAGCTTTAAAAAATGTTCTGGAATAAATAAAATAATTAATTAAAACAGTTAATTGAATTAATATTCGGGAATAAAATTATCCAAAGTAGATTCTACAGGAAGTCGTATAAATCGAATGTATTTTATTTATTGTAACGTATTAAATTTACTTTTCAAACAAAAATTTTTTTATCAATTATTTTCCAACAATCGAATTAACGGTATATATAAAATCCAAGAAAAACGAACCGCATTACCTTACACATGCTGCATCGCTTACGCTCAAGGAGAATCGCCCATATCATTCGGTTCAACAAGTGAAACGCAGCGAACTATAGCAAAACACTCGCGCAGCTTCGCTAATCTCCCAGTCGAAATCCCGCGTGTCTGGAGTCACGGCGTTGCCTACCTTTAAACGAGCTTCCCCGGCCGAGGTGCCGGAAGCCTCGGCGCTCGTTTCCGCGATTCGCCTTCGGATAATGTCCCGTTGCCGGTGCCTGGTCGCTCGCTCGGGGACGATCAGCCCGCGAACGGTAAAGCGATAAGGACGCGACTCAAGAGCCTATATAGGCTCGCGCGAATTTATAGATAGGCGTAAAACCGCGACAATCTTTCTCCTGTACCTTCTCGATTTTTATTCCCCCCCCCCCTCCCCCCACCCGCCGGAGATAATCCAAGCCCATTCCGATAAGCATTTCTCGGGGATTCCGCCTACGCGCGCGAATACGTACGTATACACGGCCGGCGGCCTCCCCGATAAAGCTCGCGCCGCTGGCCCCTCGCATAATAGATTCCCTCCGCTCCATTTCCTGCGCTGGCGCGGCTCCCTTTGTCTCTGAGCGCCGCGGACTCCTTCCTATTTCCCGACGAGCCGCGGGCGTGCCTCCTTCTTTCCCCTTGGACGGGGTCCCTCTTTTTATTTTTTTTTTTAATTCACTCCCCCGTCGTTTCTTCCTCATTAGCGACGGTTGCGCGTGAATATTTTTTTTCTTTTTCGTTTTTAAAGGTTAATCGTGGAAGGGGAGGAGGCGCCGGGGGAAGAGGCGAGAGGGACTAGGCGATTCCGTTCACGCGCTCGATATCTCCTAAGGATTTCTCTTTATTTCGCGCGCTCGTCCTTTTGCACGGTATTCTCGTGCAGGATTCCCTCGCAGGAGCTCTCGTCCGACCCACTCCCCCGGTGTTGGCGTAAACTACCAGCGCAAAAGCTATTCCAGAGCGGATCTGGAATCCATCGCTCTTTGGAAGGGCCAAAGCCCGGATTAGCTTTGTTTCTTTTACCCGTGCTTTTGATTTCTCTTTTTAGTTTTTATTAAGATTTTACGAAGGCAGCTCACTCGGAAGACTGCACCATTAAGTGTGCGCTGCAGGTCGTGAGCGAGAAAAATTTTCAAGGAAGTTCGCTTTTTGCAAAAAGGATCCTTTTTGTAGGTGTCACGAGCTTTTTCTTCAAATTGCTCTACGATTTATAAGAAGAAATTGCATTTGAATAAGTATCTTCTTCAGCAGTATCAAATGTGTACTGGAATACATTTTACTTACCCATAAGAGATGAGAAGTCGACAAAATTTTAAAATCGATAAGTACAATAAAATCAGTAGAAAAGGACGAGCATGGCAAGACGTGATTCGAATAGATTTCGTTCTAAGTAGAAAAAGACGGGTATGGTAAGACTTCTACATTCCTTAAACATTTAAGTAATTTTCTTTCCAAATAAAAGTTTTTTTAATAAATTAATCATAAAATATTTTAAACAATATTCAGTATATTCAGTATATAATTGTAATCTCAAAAACTACTAGAGTATTTCATGAATTATTCTTCGAAAGTATAATATTGAAAAAGCAACGCATTTATCAGGACAAAATTAATCCTTGCGAATATAAAAAAGTAATGAATCGGCCTACGTGGATTACCTACCGCAGATAGAAAAGAGCAAAGATAAATTTTAATCTTTCCATTTCTGTATCGCTTTGCCTTTATCTCACTTACCTCCTCCTAATCCCGCCTTATCAATCCGAGATTTATCTTTACGCAGCCTCGGCAAAAACATGCTCGGAATGAATAACGACGCCTCGCCGCAGATTCGTAGCGCGAAAAATAAAGTAAGCGCAGCTGCGCCGATACGATCAACAGGTTATGCGGAGGGAAAACCAAGTACACTTAGAAAAATTCATTTATTATATTTATCAGTCGTATTATGAAGATTTTCCACTACGCGGGATACAATGAAATACGCTTACACAAAAAGTAGACAAAAGTATAAATCGCACCTCTCGAATACCAGCATTTTGACGACCTTAATGTCTCCGACGAGAGACGCTGCGAGTAAATAATAAGGTACGATCGGTACCTGAAGTGTCGATATGTAAATGTAATTTTGATCGATACCATGACTAACTCGTGCGTGTCGTGCGTGTCGCTAAACCGCTGAGCACCGAATTTATCTACGACATTAGTGAGTGGCGTAAATTTACGTTAAATTAATAAATCGTTTTTCATCCAATTTCTCTTAACCACGTCGGAGTAGCATTTAAGTTCATCTTACCGAAATACTTTAGTACAAGCCTAAAAGTCCCTTACAAGACTGATCGTACTAAAATATCTTAAGCGACACTCACGTGCGAATGTAACAATCGTATGGATATTAAATTCAACCATACGATTTTTACACGTCAAGAGCAACTGCACAGCTGTTAAACAGTAGTATCGAATTTAACGTCACTTAACTCGTGACCTATCTGTAGACTACTCATTCCGTTAAATTTATTAAAAAAAAAAAAAAAGAAGAGAGAAAAGTGTCTTAACAACTGTGCAGATTATATACTTATCCAATTATTATTCATTTACACAGTCGAATGCGTATTAGAACACAAAAGTAAACACCTTAACTAACGCAGTGGCTTTTTATTTATAAAAAAAAAAGAAGAAAATAATTAAGCGAGTAAACGATTGACACTAGTTCATTAAAAAAGGAAAATAATTTACTAGATTTTATTAAAGCTTCGCCGCAGACTCGAGAGCGACGGGTCTACCTTCAAAAGAATTCTCCGAATTTATTAATAAGAAAGAGAAAAGAAAACATTGAAATCGCGACTTTTTCTTCGGCGTCATTCGAACGAACTTTGCTCTCCGCTTCAGGAGACTCGGAGTATATAAATCGAGGCCAAAGTTTCTTTCCGATGCAAAAGATTTTTCCCCGGAGCGCGGCGCACTGATAATAATAAAAGTTTAAAGGAAAGTTGTCGCAAAATAAAAGGGGATATCGAACTCCTCCTCGGGCTCTTCCCCCCAACGATGGATCCGCCCGCCACAGTCGAACCTCGGCGCATCGAGAAAATCCATAAACGCCGCAAAGAACCGAGGAGGAGTCGAGATAAGAGGAGCGCTCGACTTGAAGGTTTTAGGCCTCCGGCAAATTGGTGGCGAGGACGCGGAAGCCGTCCTGGTCGGCGATGTAGTGGACCTGCTGGAGCAGGCCGTTGGCGTCGATGTAGCTGTAGGCGCCGCGGGTCGTGCCGTCGAGGGTGCGCGACTCGGTCTTGGCGCTGGTGTCGCCGGTGTAGCTGTACTCGTACTGCCCGAGGGAGTCCTGGGTGTGGCGCATGGAGCTGTGCACCAGGGGCAGGGGCACGGCGTAGATGGCCGGCATCACCGGCCGCAGCTGGTGGCTGCTGCTGCTGCTCACGGAGAAGCGGGCCCGCGGCGCCGCGTCCGCCAGACCCTCGACGTTCTCATCGCTCTCGAGGAGGGCGTTTCCGGGCCGCGGGGCCGAGGGAACGGCGCGGGCCTCCTCCGGGCTCAGCAGGTAGGGGCTGCGCGGGTAATGCCGGGCCTGGCCCTGGTACGGGGCCTCGAGACGGCGCAGGAGCTCGGCGTGGCTCTTGCGCGCCAAACCGGCGTCCGGAGCGTCGTCCACTGAGGATGGGCCGCTCGGCAGGTTGCTCGCCTGCACCCGGAAGCCGTTCTCCGGGTCCGCCGTGTACGACACCGTCTGCATCAGGCCGTTCGCGTCGATGTACGAGTAACCTGCGGACAGAGATTCATTTGCTTCGTTATACTAAAATTCTAGGAAAGTGTATAAGCAACGAAAGTCGTTTTTTTGAGTTGTGAATTAAAAGTATTTTCAAAATCCTGCTGTATGCACAAGGTTAATTGCGTAGCTGTCTGAAAACCGCTAAGAATTTTGGCATGCCAGAATTTTTAAACGTTAATCGAGTGTTTTTTTTGTAAAAATTTAATATTGATGTACACTGGGAAAAAATATGGTAATTTTAAGTAAATATTTATTTCAATAGTACTTGTTAAATACTTCTTTGAATCAACTAAATGAATTTACTTGTTTCTAAATAAATTTAGTAAAAATTACTTGATTGAAAGAAATATTTAACAAGTAGTATTGAAGTAAATATCTACTTAAAATAATTACCAAATTTTTCTTTCAGTATATTTGCTAGTCAAAAATTGTTTCAAAACTTTGTATAACATTATACCATTAATTCAAATTTCGGCTTTTATTCCGCTATCAGAATTTAGACAGATTGGCCTCAGAAACTATTTATGTTATGAAAGATAATTCGATCCATCAAAAAAAATAAATCATTCATAAAAACACTAATGAACGCAACACGTGAACAAAACTCGAAATATATAAATGAAAGGTACAATTGTACAAAAAAAAGGAAATAAATGCTACAATGATTAATGATGTAATAACCCAAATAACTATCCCCCTAAATCCCGTGTAAAGATCAGCGCAACATACCCAATACAACCATTCAAAAAGTAGCAAAACAAACTGAATTACCAGCACCCAAGCCACGCCACTGATAAATAGGTAATTAACAAGCGAACGAGCAACGCGCCGCTATCGGCTTTACCTCGAGCAAAAGAAAAACGCGCTCCCCCACCCTCACCGCAGCATAAAAAAGGCACAATCAGCGAGAATCGATAGCAGGCAGAAGCAAGGGCGAAGCGCTCCACTGAAGGAAGAACGCCGGGCGAAGGCGCAATCGCGTCAAAAGGAGCGAGAGGAAAAAAAGAAGTGAAAAGAAGGGGGCGCGCGGCAATAACGAGGCGACGCGACCGCAGAGCATGAGTGAGCGGATCGATCACCGGCGTCAATCCGTCATAATCGGCGTCGCGGGTGCCGCGCCAATTACGCCGACTTCCCGCGCGCATTACACACCGCGCCCGCTGCCCTTAATTGACTGCATTGTAGCGTCGCATCAACTAATTTCGCCCGGCGCCCCCCGAACTCGGCGCCGCTCGTGTTGCTGTTTAATCAACGCGCGAAACCCGGGCCGCGGCTCCTCGTTTCGCCCTTAACGGCTTGTTTGCGCGCGCGCGACCCACCCCCGAGACACTCGGAGTAGCAGCGTCGTCGCATTTAAAGCGAGCGATGTGCAGGTGCACCGTGCCCTCCCTTTATTTCCCGTTAATTTTGTACGTATCTCCCCCCGCTTAACTCATTTTACTTTTACTAGCTCGCAGTCGAAAAATTGCGCGCTTGCAGCGAGAGCTTTATTTGCGCGCGGAGAACTTTGTGTTTGCTTCTGTGCGAATGTGTGTTGCGCCGTGAAATAGGGGAGGATGGCTAAACATTATTAGAGTTTCGTATAACTCATGTAAACTCGCGCTAATTGGTAATTCACAATTTGCTCAACAAGACAATTTCATTAGCAAAAGGGTAAATAGAAGACGGATCGCTTTAAATTCTTAAAATATTCCCGCGCTCCGGGTGGTGCCGCGATATACTCGCGCGAATATTATATTAGCGCAGTGCGTATATACTATTTTAATTAAATTACAAAATGTATAATTGATTGCAGCGCTGCATTTTAAACTTCAAACGTTCTCTTGCGCAAACATCGTTCATTGTCAAAATAAGCTGAAAGGGAATTGTTACTTTAAGCAAGTGCCGCGACGCGGAACATCCTGAATTAATAAATCGCGACGTCAAACTGAAACAACGCAGACAGCCGCGCTAAACAAGCCCGAGGAACAAAGTCGACGCCCATTGTATCCGTGGCGTTGAAGACTGAAATTTTCCCAGCGCATCGAGAACAAGTCGCGCAACTTCGGCACTTCTCTGAACTCCGCGAATTGACGCGCGAAGAAATTACGCTAATCTCCCGGAGCTTTCGGTGCGCTTAAAAGCTCCGCGGACGATTAAGCCCATCCGCCGCGCCGCTTCCGAATGAATTACCCCGAGGGAAGGGGGGAAGGGGGGAGGAGATTTTTATTGGGTCGATGAGGCGTGCGACGCGCGTGAACGGCGCGAAGCCGCTTCCAGGCGCTCTGTGCCTCTTTGACGGAGCGCCGGCTTTAATATCCGTCGCTCATATCCGAGCGAGCGCTCGCACGAAGTCACGAATGCGTATTTACACCGGGAGAAATGCGCTGCGCTAATATCACATCCATCGGACGATGGTTTCCTCGCTTCGATTCCATTCCCGTCGCGGAGGATGCTATTGAAATCGGAATTTAATTATCGACTGCTTCTCGCATTTTTATTTATGCGTGGAGATGTATAGGTAACTTCTCGGTGGGAATTACATGATTTTTTTAATGCGGATTAAGATTAACAGTATACTGTACGGTCTTAATCAATTTATAGTGACTTGAACCTGGAGAGATTAAATTATTAGTTAAAAAAAATAAGTTGCGTTTAGTTGCTATTCCCTCACTGTTAAAAATTCGTTCAATTCTAAACATTAAAATAATATTTAGAATTATTGAACGGATATAAAAAGAACATTATTTTTGTGTTTGCAGGGAAGTGAACATAATTTTTGTATACTAATTATTATTTTAAATGAAGATAAGATAACACATAAAAAAAGTGTAAGATAAATAAATTTATTGTATAATCTCCTATAGAAAGACACAAAACACAAAATTTTTAACCGTGCTCTTATAAACTTTTGGAATTTTTTATAGTTACAAACTGTAAAAGAAAGCTGTTCTCCTTTTAAAATAAAAAAAAAACTATTTAACATTTACATATCAGTAGGCTTCATTTAATAAAGAAATATTAAGCGTTTAAGTAGATAAATCCGAGTCCGGCAAGACGCGGAATTTTTCTCCCGAACTTTTATAATAGCCCATCTCTTACCCTCCCAGTCCGCAATGACATCGACATTATATACCGCAGACCTCGAATCAAACTGTTATTCCGACATCACGGACACCTGCCTTCAAAGATTTGTATAGGATTCGCCGGTCCCGTCGACGCACAATCAAACCGACAGATAAAAAAACGCTGATACCCCAGCATCCCGTAAAATCCCCCCTCGAGCCTGCGCACAAAGCGTACACTCATGCATGATGTATCGGGCAATCAGGCGCGCTTAATGTGCTTTATCCCGCGAACATCGGGTTCGGCGTGTATCGGCGAGTCGCCGTGTTCCCGCGCGGCACAATGAGCGCGCGGCCGTGTGGGCGGGTACACGACTCGCCGAGCTGAAATGAAAAGAAGGAGAGATCAGAGAGCTCACCTCCGCGAGTGACGCCGTCGACGTTCGACTCGGACTTGGCGTGATGGGGCCCGGCGTAGCCGTACTGGTAGGTGCCGCTCGTCGGGTCCTGCCTGTGGTACTGCGTCGCCCTCGCCCCCCTCGCCAGCCACGCGTTGGACGGGGTGATGGCCAGAGACTCGCCGATCACCAGCAGCAGTGCCGCCCAGCCGCTGATTAAACTCGCACGTCTCATAGTCTGGGGAAATGAGATATGCGAAATGGTTTTCGATTATCTGCCTGAAGAATTTGAGGGAGGAATTTATAATTCTTGCTTGGTTCTTTTTTTTTAATTTTTCAGTTTTTTGCCACCTGAAGGACTTAAGATTTGTATTTTTTAAGTTTAGTATATGAAAATGAAAATTAAAATGCACTTTTATTTTTTAATTCTTTCTGTTAAATTATATGTTCTACTTTAATACTTTCTTTAAAAATTTTATTTAATTATTAATTTATTTTATTTGAGTGAGGAATTGATAATTCTTGGGTTCTTTTTTTATAATTTTTCAGTTCTTTATGCAACCTCATGAAGAACTTAAGATTTGTATTTTTAAGTTTAGTGTTTGGAAATGAAAATTAAGAGACTACGCTTTTATTTTTTAATTCTCTCTTTAAAAACACGATGTTAGAATGTTACAAAGTATTTTAAGAAGTTGATTCAAAATTCGTTAATGTCTATTTAGTATTTAAATTTTAATAATAAAAGAAAGTTATGTTTGCTAGATTTCATCAATCGATTAATAAATGAAGTTATTGCGACTTTATTTTAAAAAGAAATTTAAATGACAAGAATGTTTGAAAAATAAAGTGAAGGCTTCAAATAAAATTAAGATGAGAACACGATGAAATTCTCAAAGTAAATTATACAGCGACTAAAGTTATTTCATCGGATTCGAATCTCGAGTTATCCGGAGTCACGTTGCGTGAGTTAGCGATGCGCCGACACGTCGGGACGAGACGATTTTCAAGAGATCCGTCAGATTTTCAAAAGAGCCGCAAATTAAAAAAAAAATACCACAGTGAGCAATGCGCAAAGCTCAAGGAGAATAATAAAGTTGGTGCCTCGAGTTCGTGCCCGCCGATATCCCCAATCAGATCGCGGAAAATTGAACGTCAAGCACATACTTCGCTACGCGATCATATTGACGAGGTGCCGGTAGCACGTTTTTACCTTACGGAGCAATTACTTATCGGAGGAGAAAATCCCGGATCTCTTTCCGTGAAATCTCATTAGGATGCATTTCTCGACGTCGACTCCACAAACGGCATTATGGATACATTGCATTGTTATTATAATTGTCATTGGTAGTCCTAAGATAATACTAATTACCAGCGCATTGAAATATTACTCGAAGTCAAAAGTAAAATGAGCAGCTAATAATTAATAAAAGTTAATTTACAAATAAGGAATAGTGTCAATTAAAAGACCGTAATTATATATATCAGAAAAAGAAATTAAATGAATTATTCATAAAAATGAATAAAAATGATTGCGGCGCATTAATTCTTGAAATGTAAAAAGTATCAATTGTCCATGAATAATTTACAATAAAAATGCAAAGAGCAGCATATTAAATTAATTCCCGCGCTGTTACGAAAAAGATTTGCAATATTTCTAATATACGTGAGTGCCTTCAGACAATGGCCAGCTCATCGACTCCATTGGTCAATGGGCTATCGCAACTTTTTACCTCACCAACTTTGCACAGAGAAAATCGATACCTCGTCGATGATATCATGCTCGAGGAAAAAAAAAAGGACGAAGCGCCAATGCACACGCGACCCCATCGTAGCCAAACAAACAATTATTATTAATGACGCGGTCCTTCAAAAAATTTCCCAGCGAAGCATGACTCGCCTCGCGGCAATCGAGAATTATTCAAGAAAGCCATCACCCCGCAGCCCCATTCATCATCCGGCCGCAGCGCGCGATCCGCCTGACAGCGGGCGTAAGTTCATATAGAGCCGACAGCGTCCCCGCGAAATTCACCGACTGACAGGGCCGCAGAGCCGAGTGTCAATTCTCATAATCACCAGAGTACACGCTAAGCGCTCGCCTGTCACCTAATCCCGAGGCCGTATCCCTCCGCCCCTGCTCGCGCCCATTTATATCCATCCGCTCGCGCACTCGCCATCCTCTCCCCCCTCCGGCGGAAAAACAAGTTACACGCTAAAACGGCTAGAGTAAAGTTTCACTCTTATTTTAGAGCAACTATCAAAATACTTTTTTATTAGTAATTTTGAAGTTAGATTTTTAAATTTAGCTAATTGCGTTTCAAAATGCTTCACAATATCCTGCCATTACGTTTTTTTTTTTTAAGAGGATTCTAGAGTTAATAGATTTATAAGTGAAATTTTAAATTTACTCTAATAGAGTGAAATAATCATTAATTTACACGACATAGAGTACGATTTTATACGTTTTAATCTACCCTTTCAATCTACATTTGAGTGAAAAAATTACTCCACTTCACTCTGATCGAGGGAGTTACAATTGCAATCTAAATTTGGAGGGAAAATTTGACACTCGACTTCGATTAACTCCATTTTACTCCAGCCGATTTAGCGTTTAAAAAAAAAAAAAAAAAGAAGCTCAAAGTCGACTCACCGTTAACATCGTTGGTCGGTCAAAGTCTCGCGTACAGTGCTCCTGGTGGTATGTATTATGCTCCTCGGGCTAAGTTCCTCGGGACGCACGTTCGCGGGAAGCGCAAGGCCGGCGCCGGGCGCACTTATATAGCCGGCCCGGCGGCGCTCCCCCCACCGGGGTCCGCGGGCCCTTCGCGCATCTTCGCGCGCATGCGCTACTCGCGCTCCTAGGCGCGGGACCCTGCGCGGCCACAAATCACCGGCCGCTCGATTTCCACGCCGATAAATCACGGCTTTATTGGCCCGCCGCTGTGGGAGGGGTAGCTTGCAAGCACCGCCGACCCATTGTTTTTTCAAGGGGGGGGGCGCACCTGGGCACCGGATCCCAGATGGGCACTTAAACACCTCCGGACGGGGCCCTTATTAGCGGCACCTCACCTTGGGACTTTAAGGCCCCACCCCCCCTTCTGTATTTGACGAATGGACTCCGACTACCTGCGCTTATTGTACTCCCGAGGCGAACTCGGCCGCCGGTTGAAGGGCGATATGAATGTAAATTGGGCGAGGCGATCATTTGAGCGGCGAACGACCGGGAGGCGGGGATAGATTCGCAGAGAGAAAAGGCGAACGCTCGGACACGCGCCCCGTTGCCGTTTTATTGGGGAGCGCGCGGTGCTGCATCGCTGATACTCTCCTCCCGGACGAGTCGCCGGGTTCGGTATTACGTTTACGAATTTCAAGTTCTGTATTCTCGCCGGTCTCCTCTATATACCTGCCCCCCGCCGCTGCTACACTCTCTTCTATCCTGTACCGATTCCAATTCAACTATCGAACGCATGACTTGCATTTTATCGCGGGATTCCGTATTCCGGGGGTACGCTCCATTTGGGAGTAAATGTGATCGATAAAATTTTATTGATATTTTAGAGGGGCAAAGGAGCGAATCATCCTTTCTCGAGCTAATATTTGTTGAAGACCTCGATTGAGGTTGAAGTAATGACTAGCAGCACGGCGAGTTTTTGGTGCACGGTCCGGTTCGGAAAATAATCGGCTCTTTCGACTTTGTCGGTTTAAACGCGAACGAGACAGGTATATGAAGCGATCGGGCGCGTATTAATTTTGTTTAACGCTCAATTAGCCAGACGTCGATTAATGAAGTTGCTGGACGGACGCGTTGTGATAAACCGTAATCGATAATCCGCTGATCCGATAAATTATCACCTTGAATGCCGAATGCCGGACACCCTCTTAATTAATTTCGTAATCGCTTATAATAGGGCGAAGATATTCTTTACGAGATTTCAATTAAATAATTCAACGAAATGATTTTTTGTGAATGAGCTATCAACAAGAAGACGAATAAAAATAAAATTTCTAAAGTATAGTAATAAATTAATTTTGAAACTATTAATTTTTAGTATTATCTATAGAATTATTCTATAATAAGATATGTACAATTATTATAAAAATTATTAAATTCGAAAATAATGAATTCCCCTGACCATTTATTTAATTGTAATTGAATGTCTTTCCGTACTCGTCTGTTTCTACTTACGTCGAGCTTAAAAAGGAATGAAAATATTGTATTTAATACGTCCATATTTCAATTTTTTTAAATACGTTTTTAATCATAAAAAAGTAAATAATTTACGATGTGGTATATGTGACAATTTCAATTGAATGAAAATATCTACGAACTCATTAATTTACCTGTGAATATCTCGGAAAATTGTCACTGCGAAAGATAACGGCAGTATTGTTAGGTAGAATTTGTCGTATCGCATTTCCAACAGTATCCGAAATTCAAGATTCAGAATCTCACCTGCACATGCGAAGAGACAATGGGATTTGAAATTAGTCCTAGTAGATTGTCATTTCTCTGCGAAGATGGATCAATACGCGAAAGTACCATATCTACGATCTTGTTATTCCACTGTCTACACGCAGTTTAATGGAGTTGGCCAAATATTATCTTCTCAATTGAAACACTTGAAATAAGTCTTCCCTTTTTTTTAACAACGCAATAATTAACAAGGAAAATCACTTTATTTTTTTTATATCGATAAAACGCACAATACCAGCTTACGCGAAATAGCGGAAATAAATTTTATCGTTTTGCATTACATTTTATTTATTTCATCTTATATCGCGCTTTATATTCTACAAGTTCACCGCAGCCTTTTTTCCTTTTTACGAGCCATCAATTAAAGTGAGCTTATAAATTTTATTACGCAAGAAAGCATATAAAAAGTATGTTATATAATAAAAATAAAAATGTCACGTTCACGCGATAAAATAAGTGTTTCAATGAAGATTAAAAGAATGCATCTGACATCCGCTCGCAACTGGAAAACCATTTCGATCTAATAAAAAAAAAACAAGAAAACTCGAAGTAACGTATACTATCCGTGAAAACGAAAAATGTTATGACCTTCCCTTGTAATCGAATTGCAATGTCATTTCCAAGAAATAAATTTACAGAAAATCGTTATTTCCCAAGGCTTCGTAAATATTTAACTCGTAAAAAAGATTTCTCTGCTAACAGCATCAACGGCAAAGCCCCCGATATTAGAATGCATTGTGCCAGTTCCGCTCAAATTGAAGCTCGGAGTTCCAGCTCGAAAAATCTTGAATGTACCGAAATATCGATCGATCCTGCCGTCTGTTTATTTTAATCTGCGAAAAAAAATCTGCGCGCGTTGCATGCTTGTCAATTCGAGCAAAAATATGTAAAGAGAGAGACGTCTCCTCGACATCTCTCAGCAGCAAATAAAAATTGCAATCTTAACGAAAAATAATACAAAAAAAAACGCGTATATAAATCAACTGCAAACAAACATACATTTCACTGGAAAATTTATAATGCTTACAGTAAATATAATCGTATAAGTGTACAATTCTTGAGGTACACACCTTTACCAGACTTAAAATAAAATAAAAAAAATACTACGTCTAAAGTGAGCTTACCAGAATAAAAATTTTACCGCAAGTCTAGCATATAGTATAAATTTTCCAGTAAAATTTTTCAGCGCGTAAAGAAACTGACGAGCACTCAGGCCGGCGAGTGATACCGGGCCACCGATGAAGCAGTTTATACAAAGGCTCGGAGTCCCCGTAAAATGTTTCATCGTCCGCCGGCTGCTCGCTACACTCAGGAGGCTCTCCGACAAATTGCATTTTGTCATTTCCTAGAGAACAACGCGCGGATGGGCCGCTCGCGGAGGAAATGCTCGGGAACGATGGGATGCCCGTCGCTGTGTTTGTGCACGTCGCTGTGCGGAGGAGGCGCGTGCCGATGCAAATAAGCGGAGACGCCAAGTCGCGAGTCGCTCCAGGCTTTTAGGCTAATTTTGCCGCGGTAGCGACTGTCAAAGAACCAAGGCGACTCCCACTTTGCACCGGGCCAGGGATCCCCGGCCTATTTCCCGATTAGGCTACTTCTTCAATATTTTTTTTTCGGTGGAAGCTGATTTATTCTGTAGTTTCGGTCGAAAGGAGCTGTAGGGATGTTTTATTTAAAAAGCATACTTATAGGTAACAAGTACTTTGAAAAAAGTAAATAATATAATTATTATCGTAGTTGTTGTCGTAATTAAAGATTACAGTTGAACGTTGCAAATATATTGAACTGAAAAAACTATTAAGTAGAAAATTTATAATAAATGTTTGTGATCTGCGAATGCAATTGAAGAATATTAACAATCATAGCTATTATTTAACGAAAAAGTAATATTAGCTAAGAATAAGTTTATAAAGAAAACATTAATGTGTGTTAATTTGCTTATTGAGCAAGCAAAGTGTCGGTAATTATGTCACGCTTAAAAATACTTGTCAACCAAACTACTCTTCAATTAATCATTATTCTCTAATTATTATTCATTTTTGTTTACACACTCATCGGAAAACTGTCTTGCAAGAGTTTTCCTTACTTAATAACAATCATAATCACAAATAAAAAGAAATTTAATTTATACGAGACCTACAAAACGAAAGATGAAAAAATACCTCTTCCACTTGCGCGCCTTATATAACCCGCAGTCAATGAACAATGGATAATTAAATGTATGATGAAAAAACCATCCATCGCGAGAGCAACAAAAAACAGAGAATCTTTCAGTATATAAGAAGTAAAAAAAGATGAATTAGGGTCGTGCGATTAAAAGACACACAAAATATAATCGAAGAAAAGATAAAAAAAAGAATTGTAATTAAACGTAACACTTGGATATATGTAGCGCTCGACTTTGACCGCGGCTCCCTCTCAATTTCATTTGAATAGCTCGCGTCTCGGCACATCACCTCGGAGATTCCGCGGCGAACAATAGCCGCGCGTGGGCGATCCAAGCGCCTCGGCTGCGCGGGACATTGGCACAAAAAGGCCCCGCTCGACGACATTGTAAAGGCCACGCGCGCAAACCGCCAGGGAAAATAACGACAAATTGCCCGGCGAACATGACGCGCATAACGTATTAATCGCCCGGCAGTTTCACTTAATAGCTCCCCTGCTTTTTTTTCCTTACCCGCGACCCAATATCAATTTGCCTGTTTGTCAAAGCCGGGACTAGCGGGTAGAGCGTAATTAAACGTGCCGATCTAAATGAGCAGCCGTGAACCTTTTACTCTTATTGCCTCTTATATATTTTATGGAGGATGTTTGCGTAATTTATTCTAATTTAGCTAGCGCGCTGTCAATGATTTTCCACGTCCCAACTATTCGAATCAACAATGGATTATCCTGTTACTTTTTTTTTAATATCTTTAAGGTATAAATACACTGCTGGTTGAAGGTTTGCGTTTGCTTTAAAAATAAAAGAGAATTTTAGATTCGTACTAATATTTTTAAACACGTAGAAAAATATACACTTATTAAATTGCACTATTACTACAGTACTTACTAAAGTATAAGGAATAAACTTTTATTGCTAGCAAATTTTATCTAAATATAGTTAAATTTAACTTAAATATTTTAAGTTTGATTATAAGCCACTATAGAATTGTTTTTTTATTTTACAAGTTTATACTTGCTTTTGTAAATATTTTAATATTTTTTTATGCAACAGTTTTTTTCGTAGAAAATCCCCTTTATTTTTCTACCACAAAAAAATTCGTATCTCGTTTAAAAACATCTACAATTACGCTGGCAAACGAATTCCGCAGCTCTCGAACTCAGCAAGTATTCCAATAATTTTCTATTCAACAAGCATCCAAATGGAAGTAAGTTAATTACTCAAAATGGAATACCTCCCATTGAAAAATGCTAAGTACACCCTTTGTTTCCGCAGTAAAAAGAAAGCTCACCAGCTAAACAAAGCTAAATTATAAAAGCATAAGCCAAAACCTTAAAGCATCCGCGGCAGGCGGAAAATCTCTAACCGGCGCGTTATAAGTCAATTCGCGAAGAAAGGGAAAGGCCGGCCTGGGATCGATCTCTCGGGATCGATTGCTTTGTGCGCGCGGCTCCCGCGGACGTTCCCCGAATGCCTTCGACGCGTTCCCCGCAGCGTTCCGGGGGGAGGGAACACTTGAAAGGGCGCGCGCCTCCCTTTGTACAGGCGCATCCGAACGCACCCGATGGAGCCGACGCCGACGCGCGCAACTTGACCAGAGGCGAATATCCCGACGCACTCTTGTCTCCTCGTGAAGGCGTGACCCTCGTGCCGAAGTTGATGCTGCAGTTAACGGCGAGGGAGGAAAGGTGAAAAGTAATGGGCTCGTTAAAGTGAGTCACGCGAGCGAGGCACGAGAAACGCGAAAATCCCTTTTCTATTTTTTCCTGTTTCACTGCGGCTGGAGGATTGTTATTTGTTCATTTTCATTTGATTACTATTCGCTTGGTAGTGATCTTTCCAGCTTTCGCGTGAGCGACTTCGGAAGCTTCTTAAATAAGCAGCTGCACTTAGTGGTTACGCTCGTCCCTTTTGGCTGGTCGTTCCACATTCTTTTGTAATGTGTTTTTCAAACTGTCTGCTCGCTCATTTGAGGATAAATAAGTAGTCGTATCAAGGAGTGCTATTTTATTAATTAAGAAGAGTGCGATTATACTGTTAGCCGATGTTAATTTAAATTCCGGTGATCAGAAATTTTTGTTTTGATTTGTTAAAAATAAGTAATCGATCGTTCGTTTAGTGAATTAATGAATAAATTTAAAAGATTTTATTGAATTTCTTTTAATATTAATTATATAAGTTTTTTATATTGCTTATAAATTTTTGTTAGATTTTTGAATGCATAAATAACCATCATATATTTAAAAAAAAATAAAAAATACGAGTTTTATTTCGTTTAATTGAAAATGAAATATCAATTCAATGTACTTGCAGAAGGATTGCTTTATAGATTGGTGAAATCTATCTGTTGAGTCAATCTTATTCTCGTTTATTAAGTATTCTATTGCACCGTGATTCCGTGTGAGCGTAAATTTACTAAAATAAGCCTGACGAGGTATAAGACCAATGCAAACACACACTGGATAAATAGCCTCCCTAGATATATTAAAATTTCATTCCTTTTTACTAAATTTATGAGTTCAATTTGAATAAATAAATACACATACATATCGATCATCCTTTTCCAATTGTATAACATTACAGCGTTCAGTGACATTCGGAAATACATTATTTAGATTCTTTATTATACTACCTACCCACATATTTGATATATCTATAATTATATATTAACTTTATATCTAGCTAATTGAATTGAAGAAACAACTATAATTAATTATTTATTAGCCCTTTTTTACGATTATACATTCCCTCGCGTTATCTTAACAACACCTCAAATCACTCGCTTGACTTGTTATATTAATTTAATTAATTCAATTTAAAAATATGTCACTACACTGAGAAAAATTACTATTTTTCTATTATAGTCACAGAGCGACCTACTCGCTCTAGGGACAATATATTTATATCAAACTCGTAGTAATTTTCACTAAATAACGTTTTGTATTATTTTATACCAGCATCTACCAATAATTAACAAAAATTCGTTATATTCCATAGGGGCACAGCAAAAATTATTAAAAATTATATCAATTTTCCGCACGTGATAAAGTAGGCCGCCTCCTTAATAGAATAAAAATAGTATAAATTTTTGTAAACCCAGTTTTCCCAGTGAATATACTCATTTCATAAAACATTTTAAAGAGCTAATTCCGCAAAGAAAATGATTTAAGGAAATAGCCACAAGCGTGCGGTGATTAGAATGCACAGCGCGAGAGCTTTCATTGTGGGAGGGACAGTCGATTTCCCGACTCACGCTCGAGCGTCCGCAAAGCTCGCAAATCAGTCACACTGTCGCGCCCGGCATGTGCTCGCGCGCGCGTGACGGACCGACGTATTCCTCCCGCTCGCGAGCCAAGATTTTCGAATTTCCGTTTCCAAAGCCCCTTTGATCTCGCGAGTGCACCTTCGCGCGCTTATCGCGCGTCATCGCTCGGGGCGATAAAAAAAGCGCTGGATGATAAGCGAGAGCGGAATGTACCGGAATAGCTGTGATAAGAAGTTTATAAAAGATTTTTAATTGGTTGGGGGAGAGGGAGCATATAAAGGGACGCGTACGATAAAATATAGAATACCTGGAACGATGATTTATTTATTTTCGAGAAAAGTATGAGACTGTGATTTCAGAGAAATTGGTTTTTATTTAGTTATATTTAGTAAACGAGAAAACAGGCCGTAACGCATCATGATTAATGAAACAATTTCAGATGACACAATTACTATTTTTATAATCAATTAAAAAAGATATTGATAGACTACTCCTAGACTTACTGCTTGTAAATACGTTATATGATATATTCGCAGTTTGTAACTTTTTATTCAAGCATCATCGTTTTACAATTATTAATTATATACCATTTCGAAAAACTGATTAGCACCTTTTACGAAATTAAAAATTAATTAAAAAGTGGCTTAGATAACCCCCGGACGACAGCTGGAATAATTATCTTAAAAAATTTCATTATCGTTAATTAATCTCCATCCCGCGGTATAATCTCGCCAGAAAAAAGAAAGAAAGGATAAGAGACGAGCGCCACCGGCAAAAGGTACGCTCACCAGCGCACTTTTGTTTCTTCGCTACAGCCATACCGTCGCATTTGAATTTTAGATTAATAGGAAAAGAGCCGCGGCTCGGTCGAACATTATAAAACGGTACAAGCCCTCGTCCGCGTTGCTACACGCGATAATCTCCCTCGCTTTATCTCAGCGTCCGGCGATAACGAGCGAATCTCTTTGGACTCGCGTGTACCTCTTCCCGAAGAATTCCGCGCGCTCCGCAACCTGTTGATATAAATTCAGGCATCGACCACAAAAAAGAAACAACAACAGCAACAACAAAACGAAAGAAAAAGAGAGAAAAGCAGAAACGTCGACATAACGAGTGCGCGCCTCGCGCCGAACAATATCCCTCATAATAAAGGCGCTTGTACGTCGGACGATAAGGAGGAGGCTCGCGCGATAGTCGCGCGTCCCGGAGATACGTACATATAGACGGGGTCCACCGCATTATTACCGGTAAGATGGGGAGCAGCCACCCTTTGCTGCTTTACGAGCTCACGTGCGGTCCCGGCATGCCGATCGGCAACAATCGAGAGCGCAGCTTTCATTTGGCCCCGCGCTGTTGTTCTCCCCCCCCCCTTCGCCCCCCTCGCCACCCTCCCTTCGGCGATGCGCGCGAGATTCAATAAAGGCCCGACGTTCAATCTTCCTCCCCGGCATTGGATATCGGATAGGAAATTTCCCTTTACGCCGCCGGAGCCCGCGTTTACGCCCCCTTTTCGCGCGTGCATTAATTTTCTCGCCTCTTCGTTTTGTTTTTATGCACATCCGCGCGTTTTCCGGCCGGTTATTGCCGTTTTACGCTCTACGTGCCAATTTGTCATGACGGCGTATAAAATTCGTCCTTCGCCGGGTTCCAGCGGCGCGGCTTCTGGAGCTCTGGGGTGGAGCGCGTTTTTCCATCTCTGCCCGCGCGTCTCTATCTATACGTCGGAGCGCGTTTACGAGGGAGCTGCCGGTGCCCTGTTTCCCTCCTCCCGGATGCCAGTTTTTTTTTTTTTTTTTTTTTCACTCGCCGTCGGTTGTCGGCGCGGACTCTCCTTTATGTCCCGGGAACTTTCGCGCGCTCGATTTTCGTCGAGATCGATGTCCCTGTTGTACGTACGGATCACTCTTTTTTTGTTATACTGGCCTCCACACTCAAGATTTTCCATCTGTAGGTGCTACGGGCTGTGGGCCCATAAGCGAGCTGGAAAAAAGAATCAATTCCCTACAAGAGTGTATACACGATTGCGGGGAGAAAAAGTTTTATCCGCGGGGTACGGGCTCGTAAAATATCCCCGCTGGGGGATACTTTTTTTAAATTACTTCTGAGATTTTCAGCCGTTTTTTGAGGAATTTATACCTGTAAATCGAGCGTCGAAATTTTGTGAAATTTATTCTCTCATTGATTGATTAGATTGATGACTTCGCGTTATTTTAATAAAATGGATGAAAAATTGAAAAGCATAGCAATGTATACGTAAGCAATACTTTTTAAGTATATTAAATTTCATAAAAATATTTTTATTAATTTCTTTTTACTATAATATTTGCAGAGATAACATTTCAATGAAATACTTCTTCAAAGGCTTATAAAAGCTTACCCGTGTGCTTTTCTAGAAAATTGTTCGTAAAATATGAAAATTTTTGAAAATACAATTACTTAAAACAGGTGAATATTGTACTCTGAGAGCGTCGGTAAAATATGTTTTTATCCTTTTCTTTTTCATTTTCTTTTTCTTTTTCTCTCTCTCTCTCTCTCTCTCTCTCTCAGCGGCAATATTTTTACTACACGAAGGTGACAATCATACACGTCTCGAATGCTATTTCAGACTCTCCTCGAAAAGTCGGTACTTCACACCCGAAATATTAAAAAAGGACATTTTTTAAACATTTTTTCAAAATGTTTGTATCCTAAAAACAAAAAATTTATTTACACAAGTACATAAATCCCATCGCAAACTTAGCCAAAGCAAACCCGAGTCCGCTACCAGTAAGCTTTAAATGCATCGCCCCGAAAAAAATGTCAATGCATCGCGGCGCTCGTAAATGCACATCGCCGTTCGGAAAATAAAGCAGCTGCCCGCGTGTACTCTGAAAAGTCCATTAGGCACTCACGGCGTAATCTCGATCCACTCATACCCATCGCACGGGCATCCCTCAAACTTTACGGCCCACGCCCAGGCCGAGCGTCTCCCTCCCTTCCCCCCACACGTCCGTCCATATGTTACGCGCCGCCCACGCGGCAGCTCCTCGCTAAAAGAAACGAGAGCGCAAAACTCGCTCGCCGCGCGATTCTAAAGAGAGAGAGACACAGGCGCCCGAGACAAAAGCCGGATCCTCCTCCTCCCCGGCGAATCTAATCGGGTGGGGGGCCTCTTATCCCGCGGCGCGCGTCTCCCGGGCGCTGATAAGCCGACCATGCAATAAATTCAGCGCGCGCGGACGGTATATGCGCGCGCTGATTTACGGCCGCGACTTTATGGAAAAACGCGCGTGTCTCGGTTTTATAAGGTGCGCGAGTCCCCGGGTAATCGGCTGCTTTACGGCGGCTTATCGCCACCCCGCCGGGGCGGCCCCGAGGGGGGAGGCGGCGGCGGATTTTATTGCGGAGCAATCGCGCGCGGGAGGCGCGGTTGTCGTAAAGGGATGCGCCCCTGCGCGCTGGATTTCGCGCGCCGGCCGAGTAATAGAGCTGTCGAAATTTACGGCCGAGTTAAAAGGGGCTCTTTTTAACGAGGCCCTTTGTGGAGCGAGCGAGGCGGCGCGGCCGCACTTGTCAAGGTCCTTGAAAAATTAAGACCGATTAGCGCGTTGACGGGGAATTCCGGCGGGTGGAGGTGGCGTACGCCCGGCTGCCCGCGCGGGATGAACGATGAACATAATGTGACTTACTTAGAACAAGTGAAATTAATGGCTCGCGTCGGGCCTCAAGTTATTGACTGCCTACTCGCGGCTTTATTATGATAATAAAAACAAATCTTGCCCGCCACAACGACGGGATAACGAAGCTCTGAAGAGGGGGATTATCCAGCTGAAATGGAAAGTTTTAATTGGAATTTTAGTTTCACTTTCTGTACGTACGCGCAAAGTGTTTTTAATTAATAATAATAATAAATTCAAATATACGTCGCGTTAAAATTAAATTTAATAAAAGGAAAATTGCATGTATATCGGTAAATTAATAGCTTGCAGCGCATTTCTTTATAATTCGTGTATGCTTTTTCTAACGATGCGTACAAAAAGAAGTAAATAATTTGCATTTTTTACCTGACATCATACACAAATGCAGATACTTTAATTAAGCGCAGGAATACAGGATTCGACTGCATACAAAGCGTCTTTCTCCGCTTAAAAGCAAAACCCCTCTTTTCATGCGTCAGTAGCCATACATTGCATTATTTCTTTTTTAAATACCGCGCCGCAGTAATAATTTTAAAGGCACACTTGTTGCACCCACGGTTCTTACAAGCCTGTCTGCAGCCACGTTATACGTACAGCAGCGAGAATCATTTTCCAAAGCGCGAATTTTTCCCCAACCCGCCTTGTGTCCAAAAGATTGATGCATTGCAATGAAATCCTACGCTCACATCCTTGAAAAAAAAAGTGAATTACCGCATCCTCCCGCTTTCAACCGAGCGCACGAAGCCACGACGATTGTTTATCCAGCCGCTAATTGTTCGATCAACGTCGTCGATATTTTTGCGCCGTAGGGGGAATAAAAGGTTCTCCCACACGCGCCTCGATTAATACCCGTCCCCTACTGTCGCCTCGTGTGCCGTCAGGTGGCCTTTCTCGTCGCGCTCCTCAGCTTCCAGAATTTTTGCCGGCGCCGCTCGGTATGAGTGCAATTAGTCCCGGCTCGATTAAACGGCCTGCTTTTTGCCGATGAGCCCGAGAATCCAGCGAAACTTTCGCAGTTAGACGTACGCGTATAGTTGCCTCCTTTTTTACACCCCGCGCCTCCAGGACATAGTTTTACGCATACATGTATATGTATATATATATATATATTTACGCGAGGCGGTGAAATTGATGGCGTAAGGCTGCGCGTTCGGGAGTGGACGCGCGGGGGCGAAGGGTAAATATTTACGAGCCGATCGAGCCGTCGACGAGGGGAACAAAGGAGCCTCGCGGTGCGCCAACGCACTTGCACAAGTGCACTGCCGGCGACCGGGGCGGAATTATGTGCGTCGCCCGCAGCTAACGCGGGCTACTGCCGAGCTCCAGGGATACGCCCACGGACGTTGTTTTAACGAGGGAGCGTCACAAAAAAAAAAACGAACGAAAAGAAAAATGAAAAAAAAAGACGTCCGTCGTCAAAGCTTCGGCATTAGCGAGTAATGAATAGCCCGGGATCGCATCGGCGACGTGAAAGACTGCGTTGCTTAGTTATTAGGATGTTTACGGCGACCTGATATGGAGATCGCTGTAAAAAATATTTAGGGCTTTCACTAGACCTACTGGCATAAATGTATCAGTTTACTTAAGCGAGGCTCTTATCTCGTTTAATGCGAGCTTACGCTAACGACAGCGAAAGCTCGATTCTTTACCATAAATTTATATGTATGAGTTCGTCAAATCCTCCGTCAAACACCATCAAGTCGGAAGATCCAAGTACGTTGTCAAGGAAAATATGTGTAAAAGCAATATTTTATATTTAAACGAAAGGATGAATATTTAAGGACTGCAGAATTCTTATGCATCATTCGATAATTATTATAATTTTAAAAAGAGCAACTTTTCAAATTTTCAAACACTGATTTCAAAATAGTTCAAATTGTGCATTGATTTTTTTTTTATTTTTAATTAAATATACTTATTTATATTAATACCGTTAAATATATTATCAGAACGTATAAAGTTCTATGACACAACCTAATCAAATGTCAAGCACTGCAAACGTATGACTCTAAATTAATTAATATTATTATTAAGTCAATCATAAAAATGCACCTTGAATAAGATTTTGCAACACTATAACTAAAAAAAAATAGTCTTTAAAATATAAAATATGAAAATAAATTGATTAATCAAATTAAACACACTTTCTGTGTAATCAAGTTCAATCATACAACATAATCAGATGTCAAATACTGCAATTAAGCCCCACGCATCGAAAAAAAAAAGAAACAAATTAACATAATAAATCGCAGTATAAAAGATCATTTCCGAGCAAACAACATTAATGGAACAAATAAACGACTCCCCGCTAAAGTCAAATGAATAAATCTCGGCGAGGCTCTGTCGCGAGTCCCCGTGGCTCTCATATCTCGGCCTCGGCGCGAATGAATCATTCATCCGGCCGGCGAGAGGGTACACGCGCGCAGATTCGCTATCGGCGGCTCGCGCGCGACCATAGGGCGCGAGGAAAAGCGCGAAGGGGGCGGGCGTCATTAGACGGAGGGCGCGATGGGCTATCGTCCGGGGCTCCGTGTCGCGACGCGCCCGACTCTCCTTCGCTCCTTTTTGCGGTCCCCGAGCCCGGAGGAGATTATCTCCCCGGGCGAGCCATTGAGAAGCGGATTGCAGGCGGCCGATGGGTTAGGATTGATTTTCGAAGCAGGCAGCCGACCGTAAATGCGCCTTTAATGAAATACTCCCTTTAATCCGATGCCTTTCAGGCGCGCGCCGAAGATCCATTTTTAATTCTGCACTTTTTTTTTAACAGGCTGAAATTATTCGATATAGCTTCCAGGCTCATTCGCTTTTCTTATTCCTTTTTTTCTTTCACTTGTCTTTTATGGAGGCAAAGTCTATTATACGCCATGGAGGAGAATGAACGGATAGTTATTTGAAAGTAAAATTTCATTTTGTTGTGTATATATACATAAGAGTTTGAATTTTATGAAACTTGCTTAATCTTATACACTCTTCGCGCGCTTATAATGTTGCGGTTGGACGGTGAATCACAAAGTCGTTTACTTGTTATTAACACGTTTATATTTAAAATTAAAATTACAAAATAATTAAAGTAAAATAATTATAATTATTATTTATAAATTTTTTACATAAATAATTAAACTTTTTATTAGATAAAGGAAATAAATTTTAATGAATGATTTGAGGAAGCCACGTGCCAATGAAATGGCAGCCGTTTTTTCCTTTTAAGAGATGAATTTTCGGGAGATACGCGAAGTAATCGACAATGAAGTGAATATATCGCGTTATTATTTTAATTTTATCATTTTTATTAGCCGATTGGTGCTTCTCGTGGGATGAAAGAGTAGACTACATTTAATAAATTTTTCCGAATCAATCCTATTACATCCTTGGCCGATGACAAATTCAATACGAAGATCCAATCGCAATCGATGAATCTTCCAAATGTGCTACATGCTCTGGTAAGCCGCGAGCAAAATGAATCTGCTCGTAACTCCCTACTATATTATTGATAGAATCGTGCGGTATCTAGATATCACTGCATCGCCGCTCATAAAATTCATCGATCCTAAAGCCCTTTTTACATCCTCCACGTCATAATAAAACAACTCGTCTATATGAGTTCCATTTCTATTTTAGTTACAATGCGCCACTTACACGAAATTACATTACTTTGTGAAAAATGATCATTTAATATAGCCACAACTCGCGGACCTTCCGGGATGATAATTTAATGCTTTATATACCGTCATTTATACGTAACGTCCTGAAGCGTTTCATAAAGTAAATGTTGTAATACTGGCGCTTCGGAGTAACGGCTCACTTCTAGGAATAAAGTCCTCAAACAGCTTTATATGCAGTATTCATAAAATCTTATCTATTAAATTTAAAATTTTTCCTTTTTTTATTACCTCGACCTTCTTGTATCGACCTTTTCCACGTGCAACCTCGCGCTATAATGAAGAGTTTAAAAAAAAAATCACCTAATCAAACGCAAACAAAATCTCTCTATTTCTCAATTCTCTGAAAAATCCCTCATACAATTTAAAAAAGGAACAAATAAAAATCCAAAATTCAAAATCTCGTACCTTCCTCGTATAAACAATACAATTACACGACATTAGCCTCCGCATAACCAGCGATACGCCCGCGAAAGTAGCGCGAGTCGGCTGCCGCGATAACAAGACCAATAAGCCGCGGGGCGCGAAATTACATGCAAAAGCTCGGCGGCCGAGATTTACAGTGCGAACGCGATTGGATTTCCGAAGGTGCGCGTGCACCGCGCGCCGGCCGGGGACGCTTCCGAGAAAGGTCGAGCGCGCAGCAGCCGCGCGTGCAGTTGAACGCCGCTGAGATATGCCCGGCTCCAGGTTCATTGGCACGTCTATCAGCGCACGCGAGCCCGCCGAGCGAAAAATCGGGCCGAGCGATCTTCGCGCGACGTGCAGCTCCTTGGCCTGTGACAGAGGCGCTTATTGCGTCATCGACGGTCCGGCAGCGCGATTTTAAATTTCGCGCGCTTTTCGGCCGCAAAAAGCTCGCGTGTATAACGTGTCGCTCCATCCGATGCAAAGTTTCATAATCGCAACCGGGAGAATTACACTTTTGATTATCTATATTACTGTTTTTTTTTTTTTTAAATCTAGGTTTATGTATGTAGCTTTTTTAAACGTAATATTAATAATAAAAAAAAAGGATATATATGGACATTCTGTGATATGGATAAAAAAAAATACAATAAAATAAATAAAATAACATCTAAATGATAAAATAACAATATTTATTTATTTATTTATTTATTAAATATAAAACTAATATACTAATGCACAATAAATAATTTAAAAACGTAAAATGCAAATTGTAAGTGGGTGTCAGACCGTAAATTTATAAAATAAAATAAGATAAATTGAAAAGTGCGAATTACAAAAATAATGTAATGGTGAAAAAAAACGAGTTTGAAGTTCTTAAATCGCGAGAATACCGGTTTAAATAAAAAGCAAATCGATTTTCAAGTGCAAGTGCAGGCGTGCGAGCGAGTTGAGAGACTTCAAGGTAAACCAAGCAAAGCGGATTTCACATACAGTAAAATAAAAGCAGTTTTAAAAAAAATGCTCGAACGGTTCCTGAGAGTGGACGTATGAGTTATTTAACCGATCGAAATCTTTTGATAAAATAAATCTACCTGATGCCCGATAAATAACGTAACGCGGATATAAATAAAAAAAAATGTTTGCAATTAATTTGAATAATGAATGTGAAATAATTTAATAAATTTGATTTGTTAAATATCATGCACTTGGCATATTAAAAATCTTTTTTTTTTCAAAAAAAAAAAAAAAAAGAAAAAATTGCAACTAAAATATTTCGCAAATGCAAACATTTTTCTGCAATCAATTTATTACTTTGAAGAAGATTACCGATTGAGAATCTGACACTTCTCTAATAGCAAATACTCAAGACATCAATCGCAGAAAACTAACGGAACGAGGATGACTCAACCGGTTTAAATTTTCCGCCTTGTTCGCTTAGCAAATCGTACGTTAAATTTTTGATTTATCGCGATTAGCCAACCGGACAATTCAATTAAGAAGCAAAAACTTTTTGAGAAAGAAAAAATCGTAAACAACTCCGAAATTGATCGACGTTGATCGACCGGAGCCCCAAAACCTCATGAATAATTTATCCGCTTTTTCTAACGTTTCCTCGACCCTCGAACAATAATGAATTACTTAAATAGTGAAATAATTCGGATTTCAGTGCTCGAAGACTCCCGCAATGGTATAATCAAGTGATTCGATTAAAAATTGTTTAGCATATACGATCTCAAAACATTCGTCAAAAGATGAAAGGAACAGCTTTTGTAATCGAGCCGCAAGGTCAACTATAGGCGCGATCCAGATGTGCAGGTGTCACCAGGAAGTTTCTTCACGCATTAGCACACGCACACAGAGGGCTCAATGAAACAACAACAAAGGCTGAATTTTAAGTATAAAAAAATTTGTTTTTATTATTCACACTACCCACCGGTAGTGCTTCCATCCATTTTCTTCACAGTATACATATACAAAAAGTCGAAGGTACAAATTTTACGTACAACGATTCGTTCTCTTTTAATTTACAATAGACGGTGCTCAACGACAGAGACATAGAGGGATGAACTCGTCAGACGGCGCGTCGACGAGGTGGGCTTAAAAAAGAAATAATAGGAGGGAGGCATCGCCGCCCCGCCACTTTGGCAAGTCGGCGGCCCGCGGACAACAAACAACGAGCCGACGCGGTGGAGCTCCGCCGCGTCGGACCCTTCGCTTAGCGCAAGGGGTGGCAAGCAGAGGGGAGCGCTTAGGCGCTCTCGACGGTGATGGCGTCGTCGCCGACGCTGGAGGCCTCGGCGGGCAGAGCGGCGGCGGAGACGCCGAACTCGTGGCTGCCCAGGCTGCCGGAGTAGATGGGGCCGGCGGGCAGGGCCTGGGCGTGGATGGGGGCGAAGGCGGGGTAGGCCGGGGCGGCGTGGATGGGCGCGGCGGCCAGCAGGGGCTGATGGTACTCCTGGATGATCTTGGCTCCGTTGTGGATCTGGAAGCGGCTCTGGCTGGAGGTGGCCAGGGGCAGAGACTCTACGACGGTGTGGCTGGCGATGGGGAGGGCAGCTTTAGCCTCGACGATGGGAGCGGCGATCTCCTGGACGATCTTGGCTGAGTTGTGGATCTGGAAGCGGCTCTGGCTGGAGGTGGCCAGGGGCAGAGACTCTACGACGGAGTGGCTGACCAGGGGGGTGGCGATGGCGGCGGTACGGAGGAGCGGCTGCTGGGAGAGCTCACCGTAGATCTTGGCGCTGCTGGCGGGGAGGGGAGCGGCGTAGGCGGCGATTCCGCGCTTCTTGCGGTAGAGGGCCAGGCTGGGGCTCAGAAGGTGAGTCCTGGTCTCGACGATGGGAGTGGCGATCTCGTGAGTGACGATTTTGGCTCCGTTGTGGATCTGGAAGCGGCTCTGGCTGGAGGTGGCGAGGGGGAGGGCGGAGTGGGCGACGGCGACGGGATACGCGGCGTGGGCGATGGGGATCAGCGCCGGCCGGAGGGGGCTGCGCTTCCTTCTCTGGTGGCCGAGGGCCGCGAGGGTGGCTCGGGAGTGCTCGGCGAAGTGGGCGGCCTTGGCGGCGGCTACGTCTGGGGCGTCAAGGGGGACGGCGCCCTCGGAGGGGATGTTGCTGCCGGCGGCGCGGAAACCGAACTCGTCGGCGATGTAGCTGACGGTCTGGAGGAGGCCGTGGGCGTCGACGTAGCTGTAGGTGCCGGTGGTGGTTCCGTCGGTGGCGCGGAACTCGGTCTTGGCCGATGGGCCACCCTGGTAGCTGTAGCCGTACTCTCCGGTGGCGGTGTTCTGCTCGTGGGTGTACTGCGGCAGGGGCTCGACCGAGTGAACGATCGGACCTGCGCCGAGCAAGTCACCGGCGAGGGCCGAAGCGACCAAGAAGGGTAAGAGAATCTGTAAATTTTCAAAATACATTTCAGTATTATAAACTTCCTAAAAATGTTATTTGTTTCAAAAGCCGAAAATAATAACAGACTAAATTTAGAAAAAAAAATTCTTTCAAGCAAGGATCGTAAAAACAGAAGCGCAACTCAAAATGTCTATTATACAGCTCGGAGAAACAAAGGATCCATCCCAGCTCCCTTTCCACCGAACAAACATCATAGCTTAGTTCGAAAGCGGCGCAGAAAAGCAATGACTCGTGAAGCTGTCACGTTTGTTCCGTGAAAAAAAAAAAGGGCACCGAGCTCCGCGATACTCACGAAGGGCTGCATTGTGCTCGAGAGCGTGTAGCTTGAAGCTGCTTACGGCTGAAGGACCGTGGGACTAGTGCGTCTTACCGTGGCTCGGAATTTGACTTATATACCCGGGCGGGCCCCAAGCGTTGCACAGGAGTGCTTCGCTCGACGCTCGAGTCGCCCCCCGCGGGAGTGGACCGCGGAGGCGGAGATAGCCAATAGCCGCGACCAGGAATCAGAAGGCGCGCTCCGTAGGTACATCCGCCGAAGGACAACCGAATTCCGCTCACTCGGCGCGAGAGCACCGTTCACGCGCGCCGAGACCCTTCCTTTCTTCGGCATCCCGATTGCCTCGACGCGCGCCCAGTAAATATATCCCCCTTCGCGGCCACTCCTCGCTTATCTCTCTCTCCTCTTCTTTTCTTTCTCTCCCAAGCGCCGCCGAGCGTCACGTAACGTTGCGCGCTCTGCTCCTTTTGCGCGCGCGCGCGCGTGAGCCGATCGTTTTTTTTTACGATGCTTATCGCGCGCCTCTTTTTCCGCGGAGAGGAGATGGCGTAGAGGCCGAGGAGCGTATCCCTCCTGGAAAAGCAATCGAGGCGCGGGGATTTGGCTCCGTTGCACAAGAGACGCGCGCCGTCGGTTGTAACTGTTACGTCGGAGGCGTCGCAAGACGCGAGCGATGCGTAATGCGCTTCTTAATGAGACGAGACGCTAGGCTTGCAACTTGGAAATGTTCGCTCCGAAGCGATTGGTTTTTTTTCTGGTCTTGTAAGATGGGTGCGCTTCGTTTTTTTTTTTTTTTTTTTTTTTGCGGAAGTATTGAGACGTTACACGCGAGAAAGAGTATATGGATGATGGTATTTTTAAAGCGCGGATTTTAATATGCGATATCTGGTTCATTGGCAGCCTTGTGCAGTTCAGGTAAATTACTGCCAATTTGGAAATCGAGTGCTCGGCGTAAATCAAAAAACTACGTCGGTGTTAAATTAATTATATGCTTCTTTACGAGAAGCAACGTTGAATTATTTAAAATGGTATACCTGCACGTTAATTCGATTTTTTAACGTTTCAAGTTTTTCCAGTTAACTCCGAAACTGTAGTTAAGCAGGTTTGAGTTTGAGTGCATTTATAAACTTTATAGACTCGCCTTTTATCTTTTTGAAAATAAAATCGCTCAAATAATGTACCCTCTTATTGCAGGGCGTGACTTACTAAATATAGAGTAAATTTTAATAATTGTTTATTGTAAATGTTTTTAAATTAAGGACAAAATATTGTACTACACTTAAGGAACCTATACGAGTTAATAAACGTAAAAAACGAACGATAAGGGCAATTTCAAATGAAACTTGTTGAGTAGCAATATCCATTATCCTCGAAATATTAAAAAAAAAGGCAAACAAATAAAGCAATGCGGATTAACATTACGATTCTTATGCAACGCAAATTGAAAAATGATTGTTTTCTTAATGCAAGGGTCCGGGCGCAATCAAAGGTCGGAATATAAATTTTATACCGAAGAATCATTTCTCTCGCCGTTATTAAAATTTTTCAAATTAAAATTTCCTTTTCAATTCGCGCGTCGGCGCAAACATTGATTGCGAATTGTTTCAATAAATACGAAAATATTAGATTGAAAAAGCAAGGGCTAAAAAAGACATTCAATTAAAATTGCTCGCAACCATATATGTATATAATCACTTGAATTCCGATTTTTACTTTCATTTGGCGCTCTGAACCGATCCCCTCTAAAATAAATCCGCTTCGAATTAAAACCGCTCCGGGGCAAAATAAATACACCTCGATGACAAACAAAAAAAAAAAGCGAAGATATAGGAAATTCCTTTAGGATCGCGCGCGGCTGACGCAATACAAAGAGCATATCAACGCTCGTCATCGATTCTTTCGTCGCGCGCCTACGCGTGCAAAAGTCCCGATAAAAAATGACAATGGCCCGAGCCGAAGCCGTTCGGTAGGTGCCGTCAATATTTTTTTTTTCCTCAATACACCCAGTACGACCGGTTATTTTCGAAAGGCGCTGCCGGAAGCGCCGGAGGTATCGGCGCCCGCTTAAATAATTTGCGCGGCCTTGCCTCCGACGCTATGCTCGCAAATCCCGATAAAAACCGCTAATATTTATCGATCTCCGCGCGCAGTGGCCCCTCCGTTCGAAAAGACGAACGGCGAGACAAAAATAAAACAACGCGATAAAAAAGTAAATTGAACGCCCGCAACTTATACGAAAACGATAAGGTTTACCTTTGCAATAATGGCGGGAAAATTCAAGAGGTGTACACAGGGGAAGCAAAGGCGTCGCCGCCCAAGGAAGGGAAAATTGTTATAAATATTCACGGCACGCCGTGGGATTCTGCGGCTCTTCTGCTGACGAGGAGGAACGCCAACTTTTCGGGATCGAACGCAGCCCCGAGCACACGCTGCATTTCGCTGGGGGGAGCTTTTCGCGCTGAATTCAAATTTGAGCGCGTGCCGCACGCGAGCGATTCCCGCGCGTCTAATTAATTAGCGTCTCGCGCGCGTCAAAGAGGCCGACGAATTTGGAGTTCCGGGAGTTTCGACGCCGGGACGAATGGCATTCTTCCGTGACGTACTCATGAGAGTGAAATGGCACATCGTGACAAAATGTAACGTAGATCAGTTTAGACACTTTTTTATTTTTTGGCGTTTTTTTTCGTGTTTAATTTATTTGTTTAACAATGTTAAACTGGCTAAAAATCCTTTGTACAGAAAATAGAAAAAGAGTATAAAATATATTAAGAGCATGAAACAAATTACGATAATAAAATTCTATGTTATAAATAAACAACTAAAACTCAGGAAAAGAACATAATGCACTTTTAAATGTTACAATATTGCTTATTGAAGAGAAACGAAAGATTATACCACATACGTTTTAGACGACATATGCAGTGTGGATTCTGTACTAATCAAACATTTGAATAAATTAATTTATTTAAAAAAATAACAAACATCTTTTTTCTAATGTTTTATGTTTCTCTTGCGTTTCAATCCTTTTTTTTACATTTTCCTGTTCAATCATCCTCATTTTTCCACATATATGTACATTCAATTTTTTGTCGGTCTCCTCGCCAACAACAATAAACGCAAAGTTCGATCGAAGTATCTTCGCAATTATTTGTTTTTCCAATGCTGATGGTATTGAGCAAAATAGGGTTTCAAAACCAGTTTTCTCTGTGTAGCGAGTCGGCGGGCCACTTGACAGCCGTCCGTCCGATGAAATCGATGCCGCCAACTGGTAAAACAGTCCTTTTTATGCAACGCGCTTGGAAAATAAAAGATATGTAAAATTATTAAGATCAACTTTGGATCCCGACGGAAAATCTATTGCGTGTCGAAGTTTCTTGTCCCTAACTTGAAACGACGTCAGGCTGCTCTGCACGCCATTGTGATGTAAACGCGTTATGTCGTTATTACTAAATCACTTGTAGCTCCACTTTTTCAGTCGATCGGCGACATTTTCATATGTAAATTCCGTGATTCATCAAGCTAAATTGACAGCGCTACCGAATAACCAAATTCCGACTTAACAACACCGCCTTCGGTGTATTCCGCGCGCAATAATAAACCGACTGATGTGCTTTAATTAATTACCGCACTTACGCTGATTTACATTAATTAGGAAAGCTCTGTAAACAAAGCTAAAAAATGTACTAGCGCTGCAATTATTATAGTTCGCACTAAACCACAACGTATATCTCCCTATAAAATATTATTTTACTATATAATATTCATTATAATTTATTATAGTGAATACTTTATTATTATTATAAAAAAAAATTATGTATATAAAAAACAGAAGATACCGCAGATAATTTTACGTTAGAAAAGCAAATGCTCTGTTGTTACAAATAATAAGCACGGAATAATTAAGTATTATTGATGCTTCGTACTATTTAATCCGCATAATAAAGTTATTATCGCACGCCCGCGCATAAGGTGTATACTTCCACACCGCATTACAAATCCACCATTAAGTCCACGAGTCCACAATGAAAAGTCATTTCGAAATTTCTAAAAATAAAATATTCCGAAGAAAATCCTCCTTCATAATCAATCGCGCAATATTACCTTGATATAAACTCGCTCGCACTATAAATTCGAACCTTATTAAAATCGCGCCTTAAAAAAAAAAAGAAACAAGCCTCACTCCGATGCACACAATAAAGCCGTTCCGATCGTCGCTTCCCCATATCCCTCTCCTCCAAATAAAAAAAAAAACCGAAACAATGGCAAAACAAAAAAGCCCAACAAGAATCTCTCGATCGTAAAAAACGAAAAAAAAAGAACTCCCTCGTAGCTCACCCTCAAGTGGCGTCAATTAGACGGGCGCGCGTTACGCCGCTGAGAAACAAAAGAGTGGAGAGGCTGGGCGAGGCGCAGGCGGCGACATCCTGCAGCGGCTTGGATTTTTTCACGTCACCAAGGTCGTTCGATGCTCCCAGGTGTGTGCGTGCGACTCTCTTTCTCCGCGCGGCGGGCGCGGATCGTTAGCTCCGGTTGTGCGGGCGTCTCGCCTTGAGAGAGCCAAGTGCACGGACGAGCAAAATTGGTGAAGGTGCCGGGCGCAGCTCCCCTCCCCCCCTCGTAGTTCCCCACCTGAATGTGCCTACGCCGCGCTATATATGCCAAAGCAACCGCTCGCTTTCGGGATTCCAGGCCCGGCGGGCGTGCACGCGCCTCCGCTACTATACGTTCATGTATATACGTATATTATATACAATTGACTCTACTCACCGGCGGGAGGGTGTTCCTCATGTACGTTTTTGCCGAGCCGCGGGAATAAAAGAGCGCCGTAATTACTCCGGAGGGAAGCACTGCGAATCTTCTTCCACCGGCGGGCCTTTGAAGGGGGAATACTTTTTCTGCTGATCTTTATTTTTTTTTTCTTTGTTTCTTTTGAAGTCGATTGGGATGTTATTGCTTTGGGATTGCTCTGGGTAATTTCATTTATTCGAAGAATTATAAGCTTGAGAAAGGAAAATGTTTGCATCAGATAAAGGACAGTGCCCTTATAGGCTTTCATTCCAGATATGTGAGATTTATATGCAGGAGATTTGCAATAACATTGTTCTATTCTTCGTATTAAAAAAGATATTTAATTAAAAAATTAAATAATCTAAAGTATAATTTTTCAATATAAATATGAAAATATCAAATCGTAGAGGTACTTGAGAAAAAGTAGATTCGATGACGTTTTTCGTATTGCATAATATGCAGAAGTAGAAACAGACGAGTACGCACAGACGTAGATTTTCAATCAAGTTTTTTACAACTCTTTCTTCAGGCAGAAGGATTCGTTTTTTCTTCAATTTTTTTCATAATCTACTTGATAATAATCGCTTTATACGCTTCAATTTCAATGCATTCGTGAACGTTATAATTAATGCGAAACACGCGAATCAATCTTTCACATTGAAAGCGCAGTAAAAATAAAATTTAAATTTTACAAAATTATTCAGGGATAAATTCACAAATTTTAAGCAGAATATACAGTGATTTACAGAATCAGCATGCGAAATAATATTTTCGTTCCTCGTCTAACAATTATAATATAATACTAGATGTCTGTTATGGCTTTCCAGAACAGAGATAACAAAGCGACAGAGACACGATGTAATAATGAATATTCAGTAGCACATATTCAAATTTTCAAAGTGTCACGCCGAGAATAGACTTCCGTCTTGAAAGTTGAATTAGCGCGGAGTGCAAATAAAATTAAACGATTTTGCGCCCTTCGCTTAATTTTCGCATTAATTATTCAATCCTTGATTGTTCGCAAAATTAGCACGAAACGCCGAAAAAAAAAATCTCCTCGTAATGCTAATTGGTTACACGGTAGCTTTTATAAAACCCAATTAAATCGTCAGAAAACCAAGAATAATTCGAGGTAACACTAAATTAAAATAATATTACATAATTACACCCGGCAACCGGCAGGGGTAGTAAAAGTTAAATTACAGCCCCGCCGACATTAAAGGAGCTCAACGTTTAAATTATATATCCTTTTTCCACGTTCAACAAACATCAAAGGGGCAACCTTGCCCCCATCGCAATCCCGAGCGAATAAAATATATAATGAACCCATTGCCAAACGCGCCGTACAAACCCACGGATTCGAGGCTCTTTAAAATAAGCCTCGTAAACAAAAGTTTATAGCGCCGCATCGAAGAGCCTCGAAGACACGATCGGGCGTGGTCCTCTCCCCGAAAATTCGAAAGTGAAAATTGGCGCCGAGGCGCAAAAAGCCCCGACGACTGCCGCGCGTCATTGCGTCGGCCGCGCGCGCGCTTTATTTGCATAATTCGCGCGGGATTATAGGTACAAGCGTTTGAAAAAGCGCGCGCCCGGTGAAAATGAAATTCAGCTGAATACCCAATTAAAGTCGGCGTCGCGCGCGCTTAAAATCCTATATCCGCCCTGGGCTCGGCATATAATGAAAATGCAAACGAGCGCCGTTAAAATTCGTCGGTATTTGTTGGGCGAGCGGTGCGATCATCGGGGAGGAAGGGTAAGCCGCGCCGGGCGCGCTTATGCCGCAATTAGCCGCCCGGAAAATATATATTCGAGCCGAGGATGAGAATTTATTAGCGCGCCGCTGCGGGAGTAGTCGCCCGGCAGATAATGTATGCGCTCGAGGATGCGGGCCTGAGCGGACTGCCGGAACTGCCGATGGACCTGCCCCGAAGTTTGACGACCTAATTGAACGCTTGTGATTGCGGGATTTCCAGGGTAGTCCGGCGAACTTTGATCGTGTAGAAGAGAAGCGAGTTTTGAACTATTGATTTGACTGTTGGTTTATTTTGTAATTGAAAATGCATACTTTAATATAATTAATTAATATAGATATCGTTGTAAAAAAGAATATAACAAAGTTACAAAGTTTTATAGTATATAAACTTGATTGAGAGGACATGAATTTATTAAAAACTTTGATATTTATGTTAAAAAATTTGGATTTTTAAAATAGATAAATAAATCAATTATAAAAATGTTAAGTTAAAAATTACTATAGTCTTTGTTAAAGGACAATTTCGAAAAATAAAATGGCATAAGCATCAATAGTCTTAATTACTATAGCAAATTATAAAAATAATATTTTTTTTATTTCACCAATTAGCCCCTACTTTAGTATAAATACTAATTTTTAATGCAAAATGTTTCTCCGTTTAAATTATAATAAATTCTACGACAAGGCAGTTATTATATTTACTCACAGTAAAATGTCAATTTAACCACAGTAAAATGCATAATATAATAATATATAGATAATATTCTTCTGTCTATATACATTAATTTTTTCACTTATTTAACGAACTCTCTCAATAGACAAATAAAAATTTACTCGTCATATTTCTTTTCATACTGTGTAGATTTTAAAAAAGAAATTCCCATAAAATAATAATATGATTAAATAATAACTACCACATTAATTGTAAGTTTATTTATATAAAACATATATTTATAACTTTCACTCGCGTACAGTACAATCCGGCTATTACATACAAAAGAAGATCCCGCATTAAAAGTGTAACAATACCATAAGAAGAATAGCATCCACCATCTATTTTCACGTCGTCTCGCCATAGCCGACTTTTTCTACTGTCCTTACAGCTCGTCGCGCCTCGTTACAAGTTAAATATAATCTTTTGAAATTACTCGGTCTGTCGATACTCGTTACTCCCTCAAGCGGCCGGCGACTCGGCGTCACCCGCCGGTATAAATTATTTAAGAAAGCAAACAGCGCCGACTGTATTTCAACGCTCCCCTGAAAAATAATGCGGCCGCTCAGCCGTAAACACGAAGAATAACGTAGCAGTTAGCCGTGCCACTCGCGAGAGGCTGAAATTCACGGCCGAGGCCGTACTGCAAACAACGAGCGGCCGAGTAACCGATGCTCATATACCGAGGCTCGCAATAAAGCCGATCGGGGGAGGGGCCCCCCTCTCGAGGCGGCGAGAGGTAATACTCCCGAGCGCGACTAATCCGCGGATCGACCGCGGGCCCATTATGACTCGCGCGCACCTGAGAGCGTGTGGGCGGCCGCGCGTCCTGTTCCCCGCCTCCGTGTCTCGTTCCTCCGTGCAAACGTCCGTCCGCCGCGGCTCTCGGGTTCTGTCTTTGACTCTTCCATCGGCGGCGCACTGGGAAACTGGAGTGCCATGGTGTACGCGGCTCTTCCTCTCGCTTCGAGGGTGTACAGGAAAAGGCTATTAGATGGACGCCGAGTGCCGCGCGTTTATTTTCATACGCACTATAGATCATGACGACGGCTTGAGTGGCGCGCGAGTTTAGTACCTTTCCCGGCGAAGCTTTTTTTCTCGCTCTTCTTTTGCCTTTCGGCTCTTCTGGAGATGGAGATAAGGAAATTGTCGAAAAAAAAGAAGGTGACGATGGGTTTGATAAGCGGGTTAAAGCCGCCGTGAGGTTTGAATAAAAGTCGAGATAAGAGTTCTATATTTTATAAAGCTTTAGAATGTATTATATCGTTACGGCGATGTTTGCACGGAGAATCACACGCGCGAATTTGATCATAATTCATTTGAATTACAAATTTTTAATTTCAGATTGTTATACATTATTCGTTCGTTAAACATGGCACCGTAAATTCACGTGAGATTTCACTTTAATCACTCGGCACGTTTAACGAAATAAACCAGTGTTTGCGTACGAAACGTTTAATGCAAACGGACATCTGAATATGTTTTTCGAAAAAATGTTCGAACGCGTTTTTTTTTAACAAAAAAAAAAAAAACAAACAAACAAATTTAAACCGAGCGAAAAAAAACAAACGACCGTCGATATTTTATTTTGAAAAAAATAAACAACAACAGCAGCCTATACCCAAATCAGCAGCGCGATACAATCAAACATAATAAAGCAGCTCAACCGAACAAATGCGCCTAATCAATCTCGCTCAGGGCAAATCCCCGCCGCGCCTCGAATTAAAATTACCATTCGGAGCCGCCTGCGACAAATAAAATTCCGCTCAAATTCACGTCGCGCACCTCCAGCCGGCTAAAAGGACACGGACGCGGAAAAAAAACGCGCCCGCCAATTTGGAGCGGCCGCGCGCCATTAGGACGCCGTCGTCAACACCCGGACGCGTTAAAAGTCGATCGATTGTTTATTTCACTGGCGGCGGATTCCCGCGCAGATTATCCGGCCCAGGGAGCCTTTAGTCTAAAATCCCCGGCGCCTCTTTTATTCTAATTCACCGGCGTGGCTTAATTCGCCTTTGTTGATTCTCGGCGGCGCATCGGAAACGGCTGCGGGGGATAGACCGGAGCTTTCCTTCGACTTTACTTTTGCTTCGCTCGCTTTAAGCGTTATGAGACGACGGGGATGACGCGGCGTCGGCGCTGACTTGCGACCTGCATCTCGATTTCACGGAATTGGAGATTTCGCGAGATTTATATGCTTTCTTTCATTTTTTTTTTTATCTTTTTTTGTTTAGAAAGAGACAAAGGGAGAGAAGTGACCGATAGAAGTGCCTTGGAGTGTAATTTCGGTTTGACGATAGGATGAATTGCAAGTGAGAGAAATTTCAGCGTAAAAATTGTGCGAAAAATATAGGAGGTGATCGCGCGGACGTATGCAAAGACTAGAAATTTTTACGGGAAAATCGTGTAACTTTTATCGGAATTTTCGACGATCGGCCATGGCGCATACATTTATATGATAAGTTCCGTCAAAATTACAGAATTTTGCCCGTAAAAATTATGGAGCTTTTCACCGTAAAATTCGCCGTTATTATCCATCCCATGATTAAATTTTTTTACGTAATTTTTACGTTGAGTTTCGCCGTAAATTTTACGAGAAAATCCTCCGTGTATGATAAAAAGAAATTTCTTAACAATTGTTGCAACGAGTGCCGTAAAAAAATTGAAAATTAAATAATTGCAGCAGAAGAAACGCTAAAAGTGGTGAATCCGTAATTTCATCAAATAACGTAGTTTAGTAACGCGAAAGTTTGATTTGCGGGCTTACCAATATCGATCCCATCTATTGCTAACAAAAGCTCTATCACTTAAAACTAAAATTTAATCTTTAAATATCAAATGATTATGTTCATTAAAATTTCTATACTCAATGAGTAATTGAATTTTTTTAAACATTCGAATGATTCTGTCGTAGATTTTTTAAAACAATAAGTCAATTTAATCTATCTAATATACTTAGAAATCGAATTGTCGCTTCAGTTGAATGAGCGATAAACCCTTTTATACTCGCTCATTAAAATTTCACTGAAAATTAATGAAAGCAGCTCGATCATTTAGTAACAACAACCGAAAGGATCTCCACTATAATTTCCGACAGTTTTTCACTAATTCGAAACTTTAGGTGACAGGCGTGAATAATCGCGCGCATAAGTAATTCCCGCCTCGCGGCTAAAATTCAAAACCTCCTCCCCCTGCTCGACTCCCTCGTAAGAAAAACATACGCGAGGAACGAATAGTCACGATGGCGACCCCAAGCACCTCCCCATAAATCCCGTCACCTTCAGTCACTCCCGGCAGCGTGTGCCGCGCTCGACAAACGTAGGCGGCCGCCTCCTTATCGCGGCGGCGCATCCCAATGCCGCGACAATAAACCCGGCGAAGCGTTTTACTGCCCCGCGCGGCGCGTCCACCGGCACCTTCCGCGGCCCCATCCCTCCCGCCGAGGTAATTGGGCCCTAAATCCTCTTGAATTATTATCAATGAAGTCGTTCGCGGGGGCGCGGCCGGATCGAAGGGCACGCAGTCGTCGTCGGGAGTCAGCGGAGCGCGTCGGGAATGCAGGCGAGATTCGAGCGCGCGGAAACTCCCTCCTGTTTGTTCTTGCAGCGGGGCTCGTGCTCCCGCGTCGCGAGCAATTTCGAAACGTTGCCGCTGTGTTTGCCAACGACGAGCTTGTTTGCTCCGGATTTTTGAAGCGAGCTGCATGCGCGAACTTCCCTCCGACTCTATCTCTATTTCTCGCTGGGATTTTGTCTTTTTTCTTTGTTTTTTCTTTTTTTTTTTTTTTTTTTGTAGGGAGGTTCGTGCCGGCGACTTGGCTTTTTCATCGTCGGAACGATCGTCGTACTCGCTCGAATCTCGAGGAAATTAATTTACGGCTGTTTCCATTTACAGTCGGACGTTGAAATTGATTTACCTTTTGCGCGAGCGGGTAAATAATAAACGAAAACGAAAATTTACTTTATGTGTATATGGTGTGCCTTTCTGCAAATACTAAAATCCCGCAAACCTCAATAATTCGAGCAAAAAAGAAAAAAAGTTAAACATAGACGTTACGCACGCGCGAATTTAAATTTGGTCCGAGTACGCGATTGAAAGTCGAGTACTATAAATAAAATGTTTGAATTAATGCACCTTTCATTGGCTCGTATCGAACTTTGAAATTGCGTTGGTGTTTCGAACTCCGGTATTGTCGGGGATTTATTTCATTAGAATTTATACGTCTATCACTTTTAGCGGCGTATTCTTTTAATGCGCGCAAAATATGAAACGGCACTGCTGTAATTCACGCGCGCTACGATGTACACCATAAACAAGCTTAAATTACTTTACTATCGAGTACATTTACACGACCCGCTTCCATATCATCAGAAATGAATTAAAGCGTCGCGCTGTTACGCTCGCGCAAGGTGTTTATTCATTTTAATTGTTAGTTTATAAGTACACTAAGTACTCGCAGGTGTACAATTGAAAATTCATCGATAAACATTCATTTTTTATCGTACGAGTAATCATGAGCGAATGAATTCAATTACGATCTACATCGAGTGATGTATAAATTTTAGAATCATGCGAAATTCATACGAGTAAAAGTAAATTACAGTGCTTAGGTCAAACGTACATCATAAAAAATTGTTTTTTCGTGTGCTTTGATGAACGATTTCAAATTGACTTTTAATTTTTACGCGGATTTTTTATGTATATACACGCGATTAAAAAACGGAAGTGTTAATTCATACTTTATATTTAACAAATTAGCGCTTCGTTTGATCGAGGCAATCTCAACTTTTCTATTCTGCAGCGTAAAGTGCAAAAAATGGATTAAGTAAAAAAAAGAAAAATAAAGACGAGGGAAGGGCTGCATTTATGACGTCGTAGAAGCGTGTAGCTCGATTAGTTCGCTCGATTCCCCTTGAGGCTACTTCAACTATAGGTAAAGTGCAAGGGTAGAACTTTTCAATATTTTCAAGTGCGAATATTTACGTTGCTATTTAGGCAAATTTAATAAATAACAATCGTTCGTCAAAATTATGATTTATTTAAAGCTGCCAATATTTTTTAATTTTTTTTTATTTAAATGATGCGAAATTTAATTTATGAAAATTTCCTTTTTTTTTATTACGAATTAACTCAATTTAAACTTGCATAATTTGAAAAAATCGCACTAATTACTGGAAGGTAATTTGAAGTTCTGAAAACGCTTGAAAACTAATTTTCAGTTTCTCTTTGAACTCTATTTTAAAATATCTTTGGCTACGACTTTGACGTTACTCAAGATCAGATGCAATTCTACAGAGAGACGACCGAAAGTTCACCTCCGCCGAGATCAACTAAGTCTAGTTGGCGAATTTATTTTTACCTTTTTCACGTAAAAAAAAAATCTTCCTCATATTGAAGCTAAATAAGGCACGAATCAAATTACGCGCACATTTTACAGACGCAAGTGAATTAAATTCACGTTAAAATAATTTAATAAGAACAGTATATAATGTACGTTTACTTCGACCAATATAAAAGGGCTGGATGTCACGTAAATAAACCAGGGAATTTTAATAATTTACAAATATTTACGTAACAGCTTCCGCATTACGCAAGTCGGCTAATTAAAAGGACTAGACTGGTTTGTCTTTATTTTCTTTATCATTAGAAGATATGTTCCAACGTCCCGCAAAAATATCTCCTCTCCAGATTATTAAACGAGAAAACAGGACCTTGGACGAGTCCCCGGACTTTTTTTCATTTAACAAACTAGAAAAAAAAGAAAAATCTCCACTAACGAAGAATTTAAAACACAATAAACCCCCAGAAAAAAAGTACATATATATACCTTTCCTCCGCAAAAATAAGAATCTTCCGTTAAACGTTTTAAAAACCCCTACAAACCGACCACGATTTCAGCACTCGCGTAGCTCCCGACGTAAAAGAAGCTACGAGCGAGAAAATTAATTTACAACTCCCGGAGTATTTCAAGCCCCGAGTAGACCCCCGCACGCAGAACGCCAGCCTCCGAATCCTAATCCACCGTTGCCCCCAACGTCTCGCCGATAAACCAAGAGCGCAGCCTCTATACGACGTGATAAATTTCCAACCCCTCCCTCTCAAAATCGCAAATGACAAAAAAAAGGCCATAGCGAACAGCGTCCGGGACGGCAAAAGGAGCGGTAGGCAGGATGCACTCGGCGACGTCGTTCTTTGTTTACCTCATCGGTTGAGGCGCTCGCGCGCGCCGCGGTTTACGGTCCGCGTCGCGGTAAAATGTTTCATTCCTCCTTCGCGGCGAGAGGGGGCGGATGATCTCCGGCCAGCGCGCCGTGCACATTCTTCCGAGACGCGCGCGCGCGCCGACGATAAAACGGCCGCAACACCCACGGCTCAACCCCGCGCCGCTCGTAAACATCATAAGCATAATGCCGCGCGCCGCGGAGACCACACCCGCCCCGCGCGGACCTCTCGACCGGTGCCGGGAATGCAGACTTTTTCCCCGCGGTCGAAACTTTGTTCCGGGCAGAAATTTCGAGCCCGAGAGAGCGCGAGCGCGATAAGTCAAGAGTTCGCGATTGCGAGGATGATTTGTTGAGAGGCGGCCGCGCGGAGCGACGACGGTGATTTGCGGGCGGTTCTGCAGGCGATTTTTCGGATGGGCAGGTGATTCGATTTTCAAAGCTTTGTATGCGTGAAATTCTTTCACTGCGGCAATGAAACGAAGTTCTTTGAGTTGAAGTAAATTCTGCGAGCTTTCGTTTCGAGTTTAATGCGATCTTTATTGGTGGCGTTGATTATACAAGAAAATGAATTGTTCCAAGATTATTAAGATTCTCTGATGGAATTTGAAACAAATATTTGACTGCCATTTTTATGTACAAAGTTTTAATAATTGAAAGAAATCTAGTTAACGTTTTGCCAGTTAAAACATTTAAGTTGATAAAAAAAAAAAAAACAAATAAATAGACTTTCCTTCGAGTCAATTAGTTGTACATGATTTTATATTATTAAAACATCTCTTCTAAAACTTTAACAAATTTTATGTCTATATTATAATTTAATTACAATGCAGACATAGAATTATAATTTAAATTGCAATTTAAACGAAACCTGTGCTGACTTTTACGTGTCTTCAGGTTGAACTTCTAATTGCAAAACGACACCATTTCTTATTAGCGTAACAACTATCGAGCCAACTTTTTCCAAAACTTTGTAAATATCAGATGATGTTCTCACTGCTTCGCCGTTTATATGCGTTATAATGTCTCCTGGCTTCAAACCTCCACTGCAACCCAAATTAAATTTTAGAAATTTATACGAACGTTTAAATCAATTTCAGAAGATTAAATTATGTTTGGATAACTTACGCATATGCGGGAGATCCAAACATCACTCTCCAAATCAAAACTCCATGCCTGATTAGGGAAGGAACGTTTCCTCCTTGTTGCTGCATATCATTTACAATATCTGGTGTAAGCGTTAACATTGTTATTCCCAGATACCTTCTTCTGACAGTATCCCTTATTCCTCCAGTAAGAGAGGTTCCTTAAAATTTAAAAAAATGTTAATGTCTCAGGGAATGTTTGAAGTGCCAGTATAGTAGATAACATTTTTATCGATAAATATATTTTTTAAAAGCTAATTCACTTTTAGAAATAAATAGATCTAAATTTTATTTAAATAATATCTGGTATTTGAAACTTATTTATTAAACCTTTATTTTTTCTGCGTTCTTCTGTTTTTTGTAAAAATTCCTTGGCATAATCTATTGGAATAGCAAATGAAATTCCAGCTGTTACTTTCATAGCATTAATACCAATTGCTTCTCCATCTAAATTAACTAATGGTCCACCTGAATTTCCAAACTAAAAAAAATAAACATTTAGAAATGTAAAACTTTTTTTTGTTCGTCTAAATAAAAAATAATTTTCGTTATTTTACTGTAATAGCAGCATCTGTTTGAATGTACTCCATATGTTTATGATGAAGACCCAATTCTTCACTTTGCCTGTTGACACTACTAACTACACCACTTGTTATTGTGTTGCTCAGAGCCAATGGAGAACCTATAGCAACTACAAACTCTCCAGGTCTTAGTTTTGATGAAGATCCTAGTTTCATCACTGGTAAATTGTTCTATAAAAAAATAAAAATAAATTACCTTTAATATTTCTATCTTTAAAAAAAAAGAAATTTATTCTGTTAAATGATACTACCTTATTTATACGAACTGTAGCTAAATCACTCTGAAAATCGATATCTTCAACAACTCCTGTGTAAGTAGTACCATCTTGCAGTCGTACCTGAAATAATAGGTAAAATTATAGCTTCGTAATAAATAACTATTTGGTAATCTAGTAACAAAGATAAAAACAGATCATGGAAAGGATTAAATGAAAGGAGTAAGGACAGGATGGGTGACTTACGTTTACCTTGACGGCTGCATTAGGCTTATTAATTACAACATGAGCATTCGTCAAAATGAGACCATCTTCTCTGACAATAAAACCAGATCCGTTACTTGCTGTCACTGGCTTTCCTGTAAAAATATCTATCCTATTTTTTGAAAGAAAATAGCTTAAGACTTTTTTCATTTATTAAAATTCAATAAAAAATATACCCCAACAATGTACCTTTTCTGATCCTTTATTTCAATGAAAACAACCGATGGTGCTGAAATTTCAACTACGTCGGCAATAAAATTATATTTACTTCTGTTAACCACATCGACCGGAACACTTTTAGCACACACGACTGGAAAAAGGGCATTTTTCAATGAGAAAAAATTACTCCTCTTCTCCTCGTCGAAATTGTAAAGAGCCCAACAAACGCCAGACGTCAAGAGAGTCGCAGAGGTTAGAAACCGGTGATATGATTTTTCGCTATTTCCATTTTTATATTTTTGCGAAGTAAAGTGCTTTAAGCTGTGCGTAGAATCGGAGTAAATCAGCACCGATATTTGTGGGAATGACAATTTTCTTTTAGTTGCGATACTCCGCGCTGTTTGTAACAAGGACGTAGCCATTTTTACGAGCCACCTAACCAAAATTTGGGCATTCTCTCGAAATACTCGACAACTTGCGTAATCTAGATTTCATTATTGTGTGCAATATTTTTAATAAACCTTATTTTAAATACACTGTTTTAATACAAATTAGAGTAAGAAGAAGTACGTCCGAATGTTTTAATTTTTGTACATTTCATGCTGTCAAAATATAAAATGACTAAAATGTTTCATTTGAATTTTTGCGCATGCGCTTTTACATTTCCGGGAAATTTAAAAGACCGCGTACAAATATAGCTATATTTAATACAGTGTGGCAACATCTTGTAATATATAATTATCGTTGTACAACATTACAGAAATTCCGAGAAATTTTTAAAAGGCCGCGTTATATAATACAGTAGCGTTACTAAATGCAATCGATCATCACTTTTTTTACGGAACCAAAATATTTCATTCATTCATTCATCAAGACACTGGTGAAGCCATAATCAAGAAAATAACTTGTAAGGTAATATAAGTAATTCAATAAGAAATATTTATAATCTCTTTTCGTTTTTAATATTGTAAGTGCACATTAATAACCTGTTCATTCTTTTTTTTTTGTTATAGAATAATATAGACTCAATTAATGGACATCAGGTTAGACAAAGAAACAAACAGTCAAACAATGATTAAAAAACTATGGAAGCAAAAATAAGTAAATGTAAGTAGAAGAAAGAAAATTCATTTATTGATTGCTGAACACACTTTTATTGAATGATCTTATATTTTTTTTGTTTTATAAAACTGACATTATTGATAAGTATAGTGACTACAATATATTCAAGCAGTGATTACAGTTGTACGATTGTTCTTGCATTGAAATTAAGGATAAAACTTACATCTTCATAAAAAGTTAATGATAAGTACAGAATAATTTAACTGAAGATTTAAAAAATCTAAATTAATATTTGAAAATACAAAGGAAAAGAATTCTAAATTAGCTTTAAATAATTTACAGTAGAAAAAAACAAATATTAATTTAGAATTCTCTTCCTGCATTACTAAACAATTTAATCATTTTAAAAAAATTTTAAAGTATAAATAAATAAATAAATAAGTAAATAAATATTCATTATTAAATCTGTGATTTGAATAATCAATACTTAGTTGTATAGGTTTTGCATAGATTTTAAAGTTTTTATTATAATATGTGTTCATTTGTTCCAGTGTTTTCGAGTAAAAAAGCTCCATATTCTGCACCAATTTTCCTGTCGTTTCCTGTTTCTTCTACTAGTTTGCATGCAGAGTCAATGACACATGATTCTACGAATATTCAGTAAGTTAAAATATACATATGTATAATAATAAACAATATGTGTTAGTTAAGTAAAAATTACCTTGAGAACAACAAATACCATTGGCAGCACATCTTCCACTATTTCCTTGACACATTGCAAATCCTGCTACGCATGGTCTAGAATACAAACTTTCTTTTCGACATCTAAGAGTCTCTGCAGTTCCAATTAAACAACCCATGCTTGGACTGCAACAAATATGTGGCCCAAAACACCTGCCTTGTTCTTCATGACCACATACAGGACACTGCAGAAAACATTCAAGATGCAATAACAAAATTAAAAGCTTTGTGATTGATTGACTTACATCTCTAGCTATATTTTCCAATAAAAATGTTGGATCACCCCTTTTTCCACCTCTTGGACAATTCGTTATTAAACAGCCAAAACTTAAAGATAATAAAGACATGAACACTATGATTACTTTAATCATTGTGACTCTTGTTCACTTGTAACAGCAACAGACTTCAGAGATGTGCTTCACTTGATGGTCAAAAATTTTCTGCCGAAGGTGTGCTTGACTCTCACCTATTTATACCCAATGTATCTTACTATTAAGAATTCAGATGGTTTTTCAAGTAAGACACTTCTCAATGGAGCACTCAGGATTATGGAAATACTCATTCATTGAATTTCATGATATATTCTTCCATTCACCTTTCCACAAGGAATAACAGTCATAATCAATTAAATAAATAAATAAATATACATAATTATACAAAATTTATATTGTTTATTAATGTATTTTACAAAAATTAACATTTTATAAATTTTAGATTTACAATTCAAATAATTATTTTCTTTTCTTTTTTTATAATTTTCTTCTTTGCAACATTATTTTTTATATTAACATTTTCATTTGATGTCAAAGTATTTGATATATTTTTGCTCTTTTTCGTCCGCTTTTTAATAATAGAATTTACTTTCTTATTTACATCAGCAAATTTAGAACTTTCTTGTTTTATACTCTTTTTTATACTATTCTGGTTTAAAATTTTAACTTCTGATTTCTCAGGCACTTTTTTCTTTTTCTTATTTTGCTTAACAATGGGTGAAATCCCTTCCACATCATCTGCAACCTTTACTTTTGATTGCTTATTCTGTCTTCTTAAAATTTTAGCTTTTTTATTTTTCTTTGAATCTATACTATTTTTGGAACCTTCCAGCTTTTGCTTTTTTATAGGACATTCATTAGCTTCATCTTGATTTTTTCGTTTTTTAGATTTCACATTATTTGATTTTTCAAGTGAATTTGCATTACACTCTTTTTCTGTGTGACCTGAAAAGTTAAAAAAATGTAATTTTCTTATTTTTAATAAAAGTATAAAGAAATTAATTTTTTAATCATATATTACCTGTTTCATTGCACTTAAAACATTTTCCAATTTTTGGTTTTTGTCCACATTTATGACTTGGTAACAGGCATCTATCACATTTTTTACAATGCTGCCATGTAGGCTTAACACATCGCTGACAGATTTTACAGTGCCTATATCTTCTACCATCTTTTGAAGTACAACTGCGACAAATTTTGCAGTGCTTATTTTCTGCAGCTACCCATTTGTCACATCTCTTACAATATTTGTACCCATCAGACTCAGGCAACTTAATTAGATTAGGTGAGACATTTGTAAAAAGGCGAATTTGTGATCCCTGATTTTGATTGTTAACTTTGGAAATAAATAAAGGATGATTGTCATACTCTACTTTGTAGTCAGTCATATTTAAATCTTTAAGACCTCCAGTAGTGTCGGCAGGATTTGATTTTTCCCGCATTACTGCTTCCATAAAATAAGGAAAAATGAAAAAAATTTTCAATTCATTATCACTATCAGAAATTCCATTTAATTTCTTATGAAGATCCGTAATAGTCTTAATAGTCTGTGACATTGGTTCAACTCTACCACCAAAAGGTGGATCACATATCAGATACATATTTTTGCCTTTACTTTGTGTGAGGAACTCTTTAAAAACATTTTCTGCATTTTCTTGAAAAAAGTGATGATTAAATAAATTGTACCAACAATAATTCAATGGTCCAAAGAAGTTGTGCTGCAAAAATTTATAATTTTAGATATTTATTAGTTTGGAAAAAATAGAAAATATAATATACTTCAAGCTTCTTAGTAAATTGTTAAACTTACAAATCTTCCATCAAAATCTAATAAAAGACTAGACATTTTTCCCTCTAAATTATTAGTAATATACTCATGTATTCTTGGTGTTCCAATACATAAAACATTTTCAGCTTTTAAACTAATTAATATATCTATAATATCAGTCATAGCTTTCTTAGAAAATAAATATTGAGCCTCCTTTTTTGAATTTTCTAAAGGCCTCAATAATTCTGATGGATGAGTCATTTGATAATCTGATATATTTTCTGTCATTTCATGAGCCTCATGTTTTTGTTTTTCTGAAATTAAAAATAATTTTTCACAGGTATGGCAGTACACTCTCTTAGCAGGATTTTCACACATCAACTGATTGAATTGTATAAACAATTTCTGATGATGATACGATGGTAAGTGTTTCTTCTTTTCTTTTTCTTGTATTTGTTTATCTCTTTTACTTTGCTCTTTGCCATACTCGGCATAAAATGAACAAAGCTTTCTGTCTCTGCAGGCTGAGCAGGCATAAAATTTTTTTACTTCTCCATCGCTTTCTCTACCAAAAAGTAAAGTTGGTCCTGTACATAAAGTGACAATTTAAACATTTTAAATATTTATTGTATTCATAAAATTTCTTTTTATCATATATTTTTTACTAACCATGAGGACATTTAGGATGTTCTTTTAAATTACTCCAGTAACAAAGCAAAGTACCAGCATCTGGGAGTTCCTTCATTTTAAATACGTATTTTCACAAAACATACGTACAGCTGACAATTATTCTAATTTTTTTCTTTTGTATAAAGTATCTATGCATACCTTTCTGAAAAAAATTCAAATATTAATCAGCTACAATTTAATAATTTAATAAGTTACATAAATTATAATTGACGTTTTTAAAAGCACGTGTTACAGGAACCGCTTACTGCTACGTGTATGTAACCTATATATGCGGCGTGTTTACAGTAATTTAATTACACAAAATTAATTTTGTGTAATTCTTTCAAATTTACTTACTTCGATGCATAATTTATTTACACTAATAAGTCAGCGCAATCAATTATTATTCATCAGCAATTTATTAAATCAGTTTTAAAAATCTTCGTTGTTTACTACACTTGCTCCAAAAGATATTGGTATGTATATAGTACATTTTACTATAAATAATGGAGGGGGGGAATTCTCTCATTCAATTGGCGTGACCTAACCTTACCTAACCTTTGCATTGATTATCAACAGTTTGTAGGAGTACGCGATGGATCTATAAATCTATGTGCAAGTTTGAGGAAAACATCATCAGTAAATTGCGGGAACGGCGAGATTTTTAGCTGCTTTAGATGTAATTACTACTTCTAGAAGGAAATAGAAGTTTAATATTAATTTCGCCGATTAAATACTGAGCATAAAAGCACCAGGCTCCTCCAGTACTTACAATGTAGCTTCCATATTTTATTTTTGGTAAAGTATTTAAAGTATACATACCTAAGTGTTATACAATGATTTTTTAATAAAAATGCTGTGATCAAAAAGCAAAAATGACACGCCTTAAAGGCAGAACATCCATGACAATCATTTTAATGATTGTGTTTACATTGTTAATAATTGTGTATCATATATTAAGCAGTGAAGTGGAGGATATTCCAAATGCCAAACTTCGTCCACATTTGAAACTGGATGATGACTCTTACACAGATAATCCAAAGAATATTCTGAGAAGACAAAAATTTGAAGCACAAATCATGGCCAATGCAAGATCTAAAAATTTTGATAACAACGATGTTGACAAGCATTCTTATGAAAGTGATTCACTTTATAAGGGTCACAAAATTGTGCATTTAGATCTGAAAGGTGCTCCACCAGTGGTTAGTTATTATAAGTACCTATTTCCGTTATTAAAAAGGTTAGGAGCAACTGGAGTTCTGATAGAATATGAAGATATGTTTCCTTTCAAAGATGATATTGCTGATGTTAGCGCTGAAAATTGTTATTCTAAAAATGAAGTAACAACGGTTCAAGAACTTGCTAAAGAAAACAATCTTATTGTTATTCCTTTAATACAAACATTTGGTCATTTAGAGTTTGTATTAAAGTTAAAAAAATATATAGAATATCGAGAGGTTTATAAATACCCGCAGGTTATATGTCCTACTTACAATAAAACTCTGAATCTCCTTTATACTATGATAGATCAAATTGTTGAATTGCATCCGCATATAAAATATTTACACATTGGAGCTGATGAAGTTTATCATCTAGGAGAGTGCAATAGATGTTTAGAAACTTTAATGAAGAATCAATGGACTAAAAGGCAACTATTCCTTAATCATGTACATGTAATAGCATCATACATTAAAAAGAAATATTCTCATCTTACAGTTCTTATGTGGGATGATGAATTTCGAGATATCGAACCACGAGAAATTATTAGTAAAGGGCTAAACAAATTAGTGGAACCAGTTGTGTGGAAGTACACAACAGATCCTGTTTCTGCTTTAACTGATCAGTTGTGGGAGAATTATGCCAATATTTGGAAATCAGTATGGGTGGCAACTGCTTTTAAGGGAGCAACATCACCTGACAGATATTATACAGATATTTCATACCATATGGAAAATCATCAACGCTGGCTAGAAATTATTGTTCGCCAGTCAAGACATATAAATTTCAAAGGAGTAATGCTCACTGGTTGGCAAAGATATGATCACTTCAGTGTGTTGTGTGAGTTGTTACCATCAGCACTGCCATCTTTAGCCATAAATCTACTAGTTTTGCAATCATCAGACTACAATATCTTTCCTGTAGAAGTACCTAGAAAAATAATAGATGCTCTAAACTGTGATGGCGTTATTAGCTTAAGTCTTCCAGAACCACAATACGATTGGACGAAATGCAACTATTTTGGGGTATCTGTTTATTCTGCTACTCTTCGTCTTCACTCTCTGTGCCAAGAAATTGCTAGAATGGAACAGGACAGCACGTTCAAAGGTTGGCTAAAACCATATAATATTAAACACGCTTTTTCCAATCCAAGCCACGTGGAAAGAGCAGTCACTGAATTAGATAGGTATAAAATGGAAATTATTTACATTGAAAAAGAAATGAAAAATGCAATGGAAGGAATCTACTCCAATTACACAGTTCAAGAGTGGCTGGAAACATATTTGTATCCTTTGAACGATAAAGTCACGGCCTTATGGGATGCCAAGGAAAAAATCCTAGAGAAAGATTCGTGGCCTAGAAGACCATTAGTCTAGCAACCACCAGACTCATAAAAAATACTTTTTATTAAAAGTCTAAATTGTACCCATAGAAATTATAAAGCATATGTAATGCTTAAACTTTGTTTTTGAATGCAAATGTTTGAGATTAAAAGTTTTTCACCGTCCAGTAGAAAAGACTAATTAATAAAGACTATAAACATAATTAGAATTCATGAATCATGTACATAATACATTAACTCATACATATATACATTTTATAATCAACTGTTACTTATAGAATTCAATGCTAGAGTTGATTATTAGAGCTCATGGAAGCATAAAATCGCAAGCAATTATATTTATCCATTTGGACGTGCAAAAAATTGTCGTTTTATAATGTCAATTAAAAAAAAAAACCTTAACCCTTTGCAAGTCGTGCGTATACAAAGTACAGCCATTAAATTAAAAAGAAAACAATTCAAGTCTTATACTACGATTTTCTCACCAACAAAATCTTGGTGAAAAGTCGCGTTTCGCAAAGGGTTAATGTGTCGGTCGAATTTTATAAAAAAAAAATAGGAGAAAATTCGATATTTTATTTATTGTTAATATGAGGAAAAATCTTACGAGTAAATTATTTTTTAAAAATATTTTATTTTAAGGGCGATGGTTATAGTTATGTACATTTCTGATTGTTCTTCGAGTAACCATTCAGACATTTACTGTACAACTAAATTGTGTTGTAGTAGATTTCATTTAAGACTGCATATACTATTAACAAACTTAATTTTATCGCATTTAATGCGAGAAAACAATTGATTGAATCTCTATTGTAAGAACTAAAAAACGTATATTAAAGTTGTTTTTATCAAACTATACAAAGTTGCGTATTATTTAAACTTTTTTGTACCTTTAACAATCACATTGGCCACCCGTCCCCTCCCTCGTCGACGAAAATACACTCATACTAAGGCACAACAGGCAATGACAATGAAACTCGTAATTTTTTCCGCGAAGTCTTACCGTACATTACGACAACTGCGTAAAAGAGCGAACTCTTTCATTTTTTTAAATGACTCTACGAAATAAGTTCAACATTTTTTTTTTTTGATCTCTTAAAGTTAATCTAATTATTTATTAACAAACAGGTATTTAAAATCTTTGAATTGTTAAACGTTCAAATTGTTCACGACGTGAAAATATTAACTTGTTATTACGAATAAAATTGTCCTATATTACACTCGGTGTATGAAACAAGAAAAATGTCAGTGTCTCTTTTATTTTACTGCAAGGAGCACGCTGCTGATTTTGCCATAGGAAGATTCGGATGAAAGTGATGGATGGATATTTGTTTTTTGTTCGGCCGCCTCTTTATTATTTTCCGATTGCGGACCACGGGAATGTCCACGGTGTCGCCGATTTCCGCGGAGACGATCGGCCTGTGAAAGTCTTGATCGGACTTGGTCAGTCGCACCCCCAGGCTCTTCGCTGCGAGCTGCACTATACAAAGCGACACCTGAAAATTACGGAGCTGATCAATATTCACCGTGAAAACAAAACGCGCGATAAGAAAATCAATATCGTTTTTTATTCGGAGCAATTCAATATAATTTATCAAGCGATAATGCAAGCCACGTTTGTGATGCTTTTTTATCGAATATAACTTTGTACACTGTTAAAAAATATTTGTAAATCGAAGTTTTATGAATTATTTATAAAGGAATAGTTTTGTGTTATTTTATAATTATTTTTTCAATTATTTTGTTTCATTTACAATGAAGCAGACAAAAAAATTAAACTTTTTCTAACATCAAATTTGTAAAATTTTCAATCAAATTTTGTATCGTTAAAGCTTAAACCCTTAAAATTTTTAACAGTTCATTTTCTGTGATATACTTTTCTAAATTTAATTAGTGACACAAGAAATGTACGGAAAAAGTTACCGATTCTCCAGTTCTAGCTGACATGTCGTGGTAGTAAAAATCATTTTCAGCTGCAAATCGATGAGATCTATCCCTTTTTACAGTTCGCTGGTGTTCCATGTCACATTTGTTTCCAATAACCGCCATCATCGGCATCGTGAGAAAATTCTCACTAATATTTCGGATTTCGGCAATCCATTCTTGTAGGATATCAAAACTCGAGCTGTTCGTGACATCGTAAACTAGTAATATGATCTGTAATTTATAAAATTCAGTTTTAATATTATTTAATAAAGCATTTTTTGTGTCAATATAGATTTTAATTAAAAAAGTAAATTTATATTTTTGCGATACATTGTGTTTATCAATTGTTAAGACTAACATTATTAATTTAATTAAATGAATATTAAATTATAATACAATTATAATACAATTATAATACCAAACGATAATACCATTGACGTGTAACTAAATTTAAGAAAAAAAGATAATTCTTTGAAAAAAAAAGGTCTTGGTTTATGTAACTTCCTCTGATTGTATACACAATGAAATTTTAGTACTATACCACGTTCACGATATGCAAATTGTACAGTAGCAAAACATATACTCTACATTCTTTTACACGCTTATAAAAAAGAGACTCGAATCAATAAACTCCAACATCTTGTAGTACCGATAGCGTATTATTTTCTATAAAACTGAATAAAAGAAACTTTTAACAAATTAATCTTACATTAGCTTCGTAAATATACTTGTCAAGCATGTTGCCTCGAAGCGATAATCCACTAACGTCCCACAGATGAAGATTGACATTTTTGTACGTTCCTAAACTGAGGTTCTTCAGAAAGAAGTCAATACCTGCCGTTGGTGTGTACTGCCGTGAAAATTCATCATTGCAAAACTTCACTGCAATACTGGTCTAACAAAACAATTTATCATGTATAATCAATTAACATTCATCATCAGTATTTAACTATCGCAGTTTTTTAACAACAAAAATCGTACCCTAAAAAACTCTAAAAACCACACAAACCCCCAAATTAAAATGAAAAAAAAAAAAAACATTATAATAAAACCACTCGTTTAAAAACACAACGTAAACATTGCGGTCGCGGAAGCTTCGACTAACCGCGTCAGCCGCGCCGTCAATGAAACGAACTATAGAAAACGCTCCGACCCGCCCGTTTAAAAGTTAACTCCTCGCCGCAAAACGCCAATGATCACCGCGCAATTACTCACTATCTTCACTTAATTAAAAAAAGAAACACTATTACTCGAGTAATAACGGATCCTCAAAAAAAAAAAATAAAAAAATAAGAATACCCGGCTTTAAAAAAAAAGGACTCACTTTGCCAGCAGCGGAATCGCCGACGAGGACGATCTTGAGCCGCTTCTCGGCGAGCTCGTCCTCGGGCTCGGACATGCGGCTGCCGCGAGCCTCTTGCCGGACTGCGCTGCGGGCCGCCGATCGACCGCTCGCCCACGCGGGCCTGAATAAATTATCGGGACGGCAATCGATAGTCGGCCAGTCGCGTGCGCGGATTCCAGGTTAGCCGAGCGAGCGCACACACCCCTCGCCGGGAGAGCGAGAACTGACCACTCGCGCGGGGGTGTGTGCACGCAACGTCCACCTGGGCTGACACATTGCCGACTCGGACGCGCGCAGGCGCGCCGAGCGACCGGTTCGCGACCCGCAGCCCGATAACGGGGCTATCGTCGTCGGGGCGCTTTTGTGCGCGCACACACTTTTCGGTGGGGGTGGACCCCCATCGACGCGACACACACCGATATCTGCGCCTCACAACAAAGCCTCACCTTGGAAACTTGTGGCACTTCCGCCTTGCCTAATGTCGCTTCGCCGCTTTTTAATTGATTTTTTTTTCTTGCGGCTGAAGTTTTTCCTTGATATATGCTGAAGATATTTTACTTTACTGAGAATTTATTCGTGTGATTATGTTTTTAATTAAATTTGTTTGGTATTACGAGTTACTTGTAGATTTAAATATAAAGATTTTTAACTTCGGAAAGTGTTGAACTATTTAAGGAATCAGTTTTTCTCGTCAAAAGATTATTCGCAATGAGCATTAAAGCATTCTATTTGCAATGAGCATTTAAAAAACACCTTAAGAGGCACTTAAACCAATTGGGTCAATGATGAGTGTACTTAGTTACTTGACTTTTTGCAGAAAAATAGAAAAAAGTCCGCAGTTAAAATTGATAACCGGTATTTACGTTTCCCTCTGCACTTAGAGCTTTTTCAAGCTACTTCAGAATATCGCTTGTAATTTTTGCGTAGTAGTCGGACAGAAAGATGCGCTTAAAAATGTACATTTAAGCCACCAAGCGTTAATTAGATTAAATTCTATTGTATCGTAAATCGGTAGCGCAGACATTCAATTTTAAAATCGCGGAAGACGCGGAACTGCATAAGCGCACTGTAAATCGCTGAATAACGATGACATAATCCTGTTAAGTGATACAAAAGCTCTATTGTGAATACCCCGACTGCACCGGCTCCTATTATTATCCATTCAAAGCGACAGTTGCATAAATATCAGTAAATGTACATATACATACACTCCACAATCGATGTTCCTTCGTTTAAAAAGCAATAAAAAAATTACAGAAAAGAATATTTACTTAACATTCACAACTTAACAAAAGTAAAGAATACTTGCAAAAAAACAAAAAGACTCAGAACAAAAGCTTTTACTGAAAACAATTACTTTTTTTTATTTGAAATTTTTTCTTACAAAGGCATATATCATCGACTTATCGTCGGCTTGCGCATCGCACCTCCTCGAGATTCAAAAAAGCGCGCCTCTCGGCTGATTCGCGACAGAATCCTCGTGGCGCATCGAAACAACTCGGAGCTTTAATTAAAACTATCGGCGCGAGCTCGGAATCCTCCGCCGATGAGCTTTCGGCACTCCGTCGTATACAATATACCAGAGTACAACGAGGGGGAGGGTACATGTAATAAGAGGACACATGTAAGAGGACGAGAAAGGATCTCCGGACACATGGGCTCGTGATGAATAATCGAGAAGGCCATGTCTCTGAAGGCGTAATTACAAGTACAAGATATCGGGTCGAATTAAAAGAAGCGCAAGCTGAAGCGTTTTAACGCTGGGAGGCGCGGATCAATCCGAGTGGCCTCGGTCACGTTGGCCTGCACGCGGCTCCCCGTTTTGTTTATCGGCGGGCGCACGAGGAACCTCGGCGGCCACCGCCCCGACGGCCGCCACTTGGCCGGGGCTCGGGCGTGTTGCGCAAATCATTTTTTTTCTTTTTCGTTTTTTTTTTTTTGCTTTCGCTCGTCGCACCCGCGCGCGCGCTTCGCTGCGTATCTAAAATAAGAAACTCTTTCCCCGCCGTGGTTCGCGCTTACAATAGAAATACCGCGTAGAGAAATACTTTGTGTCGGGCACGGTGCGCGCCGAGGCGCGCGCGCATCAATTGAAAATCAGGTCTTTGTAGTTTTGCAACAGGTAGTAATTGGAGACCCGGCAACAAGTCGTCGTCCGCACCACGGTGGTCCTGTCGGCCCTCTCGAAGTTAGCCTTGACGATCTCGTAGTACCTGCCGTCGCTGAAACGTTTTTTTATTTTATTTTATTATTTTTTTTTGTTTAATTGTGGAGGATTGTTATTTGGTGCTTATGAATGTGAACAGTTACCTGAGAGCGAGGCACCTGAGCTTGATGCATTTGACGCGCAGTATGTCGATGGCCTTTTGACTCTTGTCGGAGAATCGCAGGTTCTCCGGATCCCAACGCAGCTCCAGGCGTTCCAGATTTGGACAATTGTTCGCGATCCCGTCCATCAGCTGATCGACGTGTATGTTCACGCCGAGACGCTCTTGGGTTCCCATAACTACGATTCTGAAAGGGGAAATTTAGTCAAATGCATCTTTAATTGTCATTTTATTTTTGAATGAAAAGTATTAATATTTATTATTAATAATAAGTAAACATTTTATTTTCGAATATTAAGCTTTTTTTAGCTCTCAATTATTATTCATTGAAGATACGATTAGAAGTTATTATCGCGTTTAGTTGTTGACGAAGCTATTTTAATCTTTTTAAAAACATTGATAACTTTCTAATATTAAAATACTTATGATGTAGACTGGTACATCAAAAATTCAACGATAACGAATAAGTTTCTTGCTTTCTCGAGAAAAATACATAATCTTTCAGTAAAAAGAAGTGAACATTTATGCTATTTGATAAGTTAATCAACGATACATTATTCAACAATTTTTAATTAAAGTAACTGACGTTCTCTCCTGACAAGCATTAAAAGTCACTGTATGTGCAATATAAATAAAAAATACAAGTAATAATTAAAAATACCATATTAAAATTAGCAAACTTAATTAAACATTATTCTTGCATCGTTATTTAAGCACGAAATTAAAATTAAAAAAAACACGTACGTATCAAAAGTTTCACGTTAAATTAAAAAGACAGTGAACTCATACACTGAAAAAAAATTTGGTAGGTAATTTTAAGTAAATATTTACTTCAATAGTACTTGTTAAATATTTCTTTGAATCAACTAAATATTTTATTAAAACTAAATGAATTTATTTGTTTCTAAATAAATTAAGTAGTTTCCAAAAAATAATTGCTTGGTTCAAAGAAATATTTGATAAGTATATTATTGAAGTAAATATTTACTTAATATTACCAAATTTTTCTCTCAGTGTAGAAAGAATCGCGAAAACGCTTATAGATCCATACTTCGAATTGGTCAAGATGGGCAGGATGCTTTGCCACAGCTGGTCAGTGATGTGGGGCATGCCGGAAAGGGAGATGCCCCAGAGCTGGTGTCCATGCCGCGACAGAAACTTGTGGAGGCCGTCGTCGGTGAGGTTATCCGAGCTGCTGAGGTCGAGGGCTATCAGGTTGCGCGGATTGCCCAACTCCATCCAAGCCTTCAGGACGCTGTCGTTCAAGCCGTTCAGCTGTCCAGCGCTGAGGAAGCGCAAGCCGGGTACCCGACTCAGCATGTCGATGAGGCAGTCGGTTGACAGGTCGGTCGCCGTCACGTCCAGCTCCTGGACACTCGATTTCTCCCACTCCACCTGCATCACGTACTCACTCTGTAAATCTAGAAAAAATGAGAAACGATTACTGATAAAATTGTGCTTTTTTTATTCTATTAATTGTACACTGAAAGAAAGGTCAGTAATCGCAATTCACGATTAGTTGCTTCAACTAACATTTGGTTGAAACAAGTAAATATTAGTTAAAACGAGAAATTGTTAATTGTGGTTACTGATTTTTTTCTCAGTGTAGTAATTTTTATGAATTTTTAAAGGCTGTTAAATAATCTGGTTGTCAATTAATAATTAATGCATTTGATTCTACTGGTAATTTCAATACATTTTGTACAGAATTCATTTGATAAAATGAAGAAATAATTTGTTTTTTATAATAAATAACAAACAAGTTATGTATAACATTTTGTCGTGGAATCGATTGTCCATTATAAAAGAAAAAGTTAGAAAGAACTATAAGAGAGATTCCAACTTAAAGAAAAAGCATTTTTAATAGGCCTGCACGCAAATTCTTTTCAATTTTTTATTTTGACTTTGAAGAGAATTTCGTACTATCAGGACTATAGAATCCAAAGTGGTCGTAAGCTCGTCTTATAGCCGCAAGACGGCTCAAATCGATATAAAGATCGATTATCGGCGAGACTTACTTGTTCCCTGCATGAGAAGGCACTTGAGCCTCCGACTCCTCTGGAACAGCGTCTTCATGGTCGAGCCCGTAACTTTGGAGCAGAAGTTTACGGCCAGGCACTCGAGCTGTATGCAGTTCGACGAGAAGGCGTCGATGTGGGAGTCGTCGACGAAGTTTATGCCGTACAGGTTGATCACCCGCAAATTGGGCGTCGCCGACTTAAGCTTGTGAACGTTTACCACCTCGTAGACCTCCTCCTCTTCCTCCTCGACCTTCTCGTAAGTTCCTGAAAGCGCGTCGAGTCAATGCCTCTCACCAATAACCGCGAGTCGTTAAAAACTGAGAAAAAAAATTATTTGAAATTAGAAAAGTCGAGCGGGTCGCGCCTTGCTCCGACCTTACTCTCTCACTTTTTTTTCTTTCGCACTTGAATAAGTCTTCAATTTTTCATTGAGAAGCTCGGTCGGCAAAAACTCGTTAAATGAACGGCCAAGGTCGCAAGTTTTTCAAGCAGTGCACAACGAACTGGATCTACTCGATCGATTAAAATTGTTTCGTTTAAAAGGAGAGTCTATACGTTTGAAGCGACTATAGTACAGAAGATTTATTCAAAATTGACAACAAAAAAAGAAAGAGGTTCGAGTGAAATCTTAATTTTCTAATTTCAAACAAATCTTTTTTCTCCGCACGCTAGTCTCGCCGATCTCAACGAACCTATGAGGTGGAGGATCTCGAGGCCGTTTATGAAGTTGTAGATTTTGCGCATGAAGCCCTCCATGAAGATCACCTCCGAGAGGCAGATGCACATGTACTTGAGCTTCGTCGGGAAGGCCTGCATCTCCGAGAAATCGTGGAGCTGCATGGCCGTGGAGAAGTCGAGCAGCATGTGCGTGAGGTTTGGGCATTTGTTCGACAGCTCGTGGAGGACCGTGTGAGTGATCAGCTCGATTGGCAGCTCGATGTAGCGCAGTGACGGTCCGAATCTGACGCTGTTGCAATAATGACAATGTTAACAAGTGAATACACGCTTTATTACAGCTTTTTAAAGGAATTTTCATGTGTTTTCGCAGTAAATTTAAAATTTATGTAAGTTTATGTAAAACTTTTAGATAATTATTTTGTTAATTGTTTCGTTCACTACAATTTTCTAATTAAATATACTTTAGTTACTTGTTTTAAACTTGTACTTGTTTTATGAGTTACATATATAACAAACGTGCTGTTTGTCGGTATAGAAAATTGTCTTACTTTCGATTTTAACAAACAAGTGTGAATTACAAGTTTAGGAGTAACTTGATTTAATACCAAGGTGTTAAAAAAAATGCAAAAAAAGTTAACATACAGATTTACATTTCTTACGTACGTAAATTCCTCATAAACGCGTCATTCTATCACTTGCTCGAATTTTAAGAGTATCTTTTTCTCACGTACGTATATTTCTTACAAACACGTCAATTTATCACTTGTTCGAATTTTGCGAGTGTCTTTCGCACCTTCGTCGTGTCGATTGTTTGTTTAAAGTACGCCAACTCACCTGATTAATTGCAGCAGATTTTCAAGGGAGCCAACGTGAAGGCCACTGATTTCTGGCCTCAAGGAAACGTGCGACCAGAGCTTGTTGTCATAAGCTATAAGACGCCATCGCTTGCAAACTGTTGCCATCCGACATATTTCACGGTGGGAGAGGTAGCTGAATATGTTCAAGATGACTTTATCCGGGAGTTTTTCTATCGTCTGGAAAGAAAAAGAAACAGTGGTATTAGCGAGCGAATAAAGCGAGAGATCCTCGAGCGAACGGAGAACATTTTGTGTGGAGGTTCTGCGAGCCTCCATTTTTTTGCCATGAAAATAACTAGACAATCGGACAGTTTATGAACTTACAGTATTCGCAAATCGGCTTTTTATGACACCACCCTCGCAGACGTACATCTGCGAGGTTTCGACCGCAATTTGACCCCAAACATCTAAACCCTCCATTTTTTCACACTTTTCACGAAATTCACTGTTTTGAGCGTGGGTCGAACGCGGCCGACGATATTTTTACACTATTCTGAACTACTTCGGGCGATTTTTTTTTTACAACAATTTCGATTGTTTACACGCAGTGTAACGACGAATTTTTGTGCGTTTGCGCAAGGGACGAGCGGTGAAGTTTTGTATATCGCCGTCACGAATTTCGAAGCAAAGCACGGGATCCATCGGTGTTTAATCTGATCGCGCATGCGCAGCTAGACTAAATATACACTGCGAGACTCGGTTCAGACTTAAAATTAACCGTGCACCGGCGCAACGCATCCGACTGGACTGACGATAAACTCGATAAATTCCATATTCAGAAAATTTTACGAGTGACAGTGATCGACAGAACGATCGTTCGCCTCGTTTTTTATCGAACGCCAATTATTTATTTTTTTTAAATGAATTTTTTAACGAGTTATTTTCGTCTGCGAATCATTGAAATTGCACGCTTTGATAATCCGATGTTTGTTCGATCTGTTTTCGCGATTGGCCGATACTTTTGATATCGGCTTTCGCGACTAAATATACGAAAAACAATGAGAGTATTTTGCTAATGCATTAGAACAGCATTATTCAGCGAATCCTACTGCACGTTGCCAAAAAGCACCGAGTACGAGGCAAACGCTTGGCCGCGTTTCATGATTATAATTTATTAACTGCATTAAATCTTCATGCGCGAGATTTTATACGTATATGTTCCCAAAACTTTCTTATACAATTACTCAACTTTCATATGAATTTTTGCACGGGCCAGTGATGCGAGTCTTATGAAATTAAAATGGACATAACAATGCGACCATAAAAAGTCAAAAACATGCGGTTTGCAATGAATATATTTAGTTAGTTCTATCTATATTTGTTGGTATGAATATTAATCACACATTGACAATAATGAGATATCGATGCAATTGTTGCAAAATGCTATTGCACTTGAAGTTACATGATTTTCGTATGAAGACGTTATTATTAACAAATCGTTGTATTCCTTTATTTCATATCTCGATACTGTACTTTTTTTTTACATCAAATCAACAATTTTTTTTAACATGTTTTTGATTAATTTTTTATAGAAACTACAAACTATGTGCGTAATATAATTATTTGTTACGTTTATTTTCACGCACACTTTTATGCACTCAAATCGATGAAAGAATTAAACAATCCTATGTACCAATAAAAAAATAGGAAGCACCTCACACTAAAAATATATTCTTCTAAGGTTAAGGTCGCAATATTTTACAGTGTCCATTCAAGTGTTGCAATTATTTTCAAGACATACATCTACTAATATGTTAATTTATATTTAAAGTGATCAGAATTAATTTGCTGAAATTGCATTTGGCGATATTTTTGATCGCAACTGGAATACAACGAGAACTTACACAATTTTTAACGAACAACGATCTTCAAATGATTTTGTAATTTACTCACTCCATAGTCCATTTCATTTTTATTAAATTGTGCACGGATTTGCGCAGCCAATTCGTCTTTATCGAGCTTATTTAATATAGCTGCAAAAATCAAATAAAAGACTTTTTTTCAAAATGTTCATATTATCTAACCAACCCATGATCAATTCTAAATGTAATAAATTCACTAGAAGTGTAACATATCACTTAATTGTCGGCGCGGAACTCCCCTCGTGCGATTTATTTTTAATTGAGATATCAGAATTTCGGTTAAATTAAAATAATTTCTTAATTTTCATAAACGTTATATATAAAATTAATTATTTAAGAAGTATCCAATATTATTCACGTAAAATTATTGTTCAAGAATTTGTTGCATATAAACTTTTTCTACGAGCGAATCTAATTTTAGCCGAATTAATAACTTCAGCTTCCTTTGTAAAATGGAACAAACCCATTGAAACCTTTGTCGGTAAAAATAAATGTGGTAAAACGTGTCCGGTGAGTCATAAATTGCACAAGCATTAATTTTACCATTCGGAAGTGCGCTATACTACACTCAAGTAAGCTGCAGATCTGAATTCTCCAAAAATAAATCAAAATGTCTTATTTTTTTTCCCAACGATAAGCAGACGCAAGCCCCGCTTCAAAGCTCCGGCTCAAGCAAGCACATTCAATAAAAGTGTATAAAACAATAAAACTACAAAAAAAAAATGGAAAACCCACTCTCGCGAAATTAGTCCCACACGCACTAGACTCCTTTTCTTCCAGCTTGAACGCATTTCTTTTTTTACTGCACTCTATACCACCGCCTCCCAAAAGAAAAATCAAAAGCTCCGACCCTTTGCAAAAAGAAAAACCATCGCTTCAAGCACGAGGGAACCTCCGAAAGCACCGCAACAGGCTTGGCTTGTATAACTTAAGAATAAAAAAAAAAAGCAGAAACACAACTATGATCACTACTGATTCACTTTGATAAATTCCGACTTATACCTCGCGTAACAAAGTAAAGGCTGTCTGTAGCGGCAAACATTACCGTGGTCTTCTTCCTTCGGGCGCTACCGGGCAAGTCGTCGCGCGATATTGCGTTGGTAGCGTGCTCGACGTTCAATTGATTCCAGACGCTCATCTCGCTCTAGTCGGCGCAGCCCTCGGCTGCCGACCTCTGGCCGTTACCACAGGCGATGACAGATCGGCTCTAACTAAGAGACGCACACCCACGGCGATCGGCATGCAGGTAACGCGCCGCGCGCCGCGCGCGAGGACGGCCGCGTGCTCTTTGACCGATTGCCCGCGCCGCCGAGCGAGATGAAGGGATCCCGCGGCGAGGAGCGGAGAGAGAGACAGAGAGAGTGCAAGAGGAGAGAGAAGAGGGTGAGCCCGAGCAAGCCCCGACTGACTCAGGCTTTGATTAGTTATAAATAAAGTGCAGGGCATGGGGCCAGAATGGGCCGAACCTCTCGCGGCGGCGTCGGCGCGGGTATCGGCAATAGCCGTAGCTACCCGGAAAACAGCGGCGGCATTGTTCGCCGTCGCGCATAGGGCGTATAGGCGTGCGCGCGCCGCCGTGCGGCTCCTTACGTCCCGTCGTCGCGCGAGGCTCGCGAAAGCATGCCATTGCCAACGGCTGCGCCGCCGGGCGCATTTTCGCGCCGCCGACAACTTGTCCGCCGCCGTCGCGCGACAAGATTAACAAGTGTCGACGACAAGCCGGCCCCGATTATCCAGATTAATCGCTCGCTCGGCGAGAGCCCGCGACGCGGACGAGGGAGGGAATAGGCTCTCTCCGTACGTCGTGCGAACCGCGCCCGCGGCGGCTTTCGGCTTAGCGCAGGGGATTTCCGAGGGATTTGATCTCTGTTTTACGGGCGGCGACTTTGCGCGACGATTTGCGATCGATTCGGGGATTTATTGCGCTCGTGTCACATTGTTTTGCACACTTTGGGATTTAGTGGGTGATTTCTTTTTAGGGATTGCTTGGCGAATTTATGTGGATTCTTCCCTGAACGGATTGTATAGTTGAGTTACGCGTGTCACTGGCGGGTAGGAGGTATAGATTGAAAGGAGTTTCACTTTACTTCTTAGATAGAAATGACGGAGATTCATGATGTGAAATCAATTTTTAAGATTGAAAAAGCTTGTTCGGTCTATGCTTACTGTTAATTATCAAAACGAATATTGCTCGATTTGTACAAGATTTTACAAAGTAAATGTTTTACAATGTAGTTATCGTTTATAGCATGAAAAGCAGCGATTGTTATTTCTTGAATTTGTACTTCATCTTTACACAGAAGAATTTTTCGTTTCTTTAACAGTACTCGAAATATAAACAAAAAAAAATACATTGTATTTATAATTCGTTTTTGAATTATTTGGATGATTACTTTTATTTTTATTTTTTTTTTTTTACAGTTTTTGGTACATATATTTATGAAAAGTACCTTTAATAATTACGAATGTATGAAAAATATCATTAAATGCGTTGAATATAGATTTTTAATTGAAAATTTTTAATTATACTACATTTCTTCATTTCAGTAAGTTTGAAACTTAAAAACATTCTTCGATTAATTAGAAACAAACCTTTAAGTAATTAAAATAAAGAATAGCACATCTATTTGCTTAAATTACGTTTTAATTGTTTTATTTAAAGAATTACAATAGAACATCAATGAATGAATAAGAATTTAGCAATAGCTTAGGACATATAACGAGGATCGTAACGGAAAATTTTGCACTTAAGAGTTTGCTTTTTGCATGTCACTTTCTTGCACACCGAAACAACTCGAGAATCCCATTTTAAGTTTAGCTGGTAGTCTTGCTAAATCTATTTTTACCCTAATGGCTTTCGAGCTACAAATTGAGCATAGGAGTTACAAATTCAAGAGCTTTAAATCAATTACAAGTCAATATCTACTAAAATCTTCAATTCTCTCTACAGTTTAATCGCATTTTACAAGTCCACAAATAAAATGCCTTCCGTTAAATAAATAAAAGCTCCCTTTCCTTAAATTCTCAAATACAAACGCAACAAAAAAAACAGAATGCTTTAAATAAGCAAAAAATAAAAAAAATACCCTTTAAATTCTTTCTACCATATAAAAAGCTCATTCCCATAAGTCCTTACAAAGTAAATCGAACGAAAATAAAATCAGCGATTCGCTCGAAATCGAATAAAGCGCTCCCACGTCCGAGACACCTCCGGGACTCGCGTTGCGTCGGAAGAAAAAGAATCGCCTCGCGACGAGCAAAGCAAGCCTCGCGTGGGAGGATAACACACTTACGGTATTCGATTTCCTGATGGCCTTCTCAATCTCGTCCTGGGGCAAGTTGAGTTGTTGCAGGGCAGCCTCGACGCTCAGCACGTTCCAATTTGACATTCTGCGCACATCCATGATAGAAACGAACCGTCGATTGACGCCGCGAAAATAAACGAAAACGAAGAGTCGTGTGATTGCGTGAATGCCACTTGTCAGTATTTCGCGTAGGTGCGTGCAAACAAGATTTTTTTTTTTAGTAAAATAAAAAAAGAAAAAAAAAGGAGAGAAGACAACAGTGGAAGAAGAGTGTAGCCAGTGGTGGTGATGGTGTTTTAACTGCCTTGTATCTTGCGACAAGCTGTCGGTGGACTGATTAGTGTCGAAGGGTATCGGAAAGAAGCATCAGCGACAGAAGCGATGATGACTTCCGATTCAACGTTTTCACACTCGCGCGCTCCGCAAGGCGACTTCCGAGCCCCCGGACTTCGTATATATAAGTCAGAGCTCTCGCTGGAAAAACAAGCTCCCGAACTCCCGTCCGCGCGCGTCCCCCGCACTTTTCTTTTTTACTCCAATATAAATTCCTGTCGCACAAAAAATTTTTCACACAGCTCCGCGGCCGATCATCTCGTCTCCGCCGCCTCCACTCGCACTCTTCAGCCCACACTCTCACTCTCGGACCGGACGGTGTGTTAGGAACATCCGCGGCCACCCGCGCACCACCTACAACTGAGCGCAGCTTTTTGCCGGAAAAAGAAAGAGAAATAAGAAAAGAACGCGAGGAGGTGGAGACAAGATGAAAAAAAAAAAAAAAAACGTTAAAAAAGCTGTGCAAGCGCACGTCGGCCTACTCGGTCATCGTTCCGGTGGCGATTCGTCGGCGACGATCGTGGCGCTCGTACCCGGCTCGGCTGCCTCACTGCCTACGGTAGGCTAGAAAAAACTCCGCGGTAGAGAACCGCGTAACATTCTCCGCGCTCGAGCGACGCCCGAAATAGAGCGGCCCGCAAGTCTGGAGATCCGCGCGGTACTTTAGCCGAGGCTGCGGGGGCGGGCCACGGCGGGGAGTCCCCCGCGACGGCTTCAACGGCCGATCAAAGGCGCGAGCGCCCGGACACTCGCAACTAGATCGGAACGATTCCTCCGTTGTCCGCCGGCGGGTAGGCCCGACTGATGGGTGGAGAGGAGGTGAGAGATAATGGCCGCTTGTTGCGGGGAGCGTAAATATAAACAGAGGCTTCTTAAGTTCCGTCTTTAAGTGCTGTTCGGAGGTGTACCCACCCCGGCGACGTCTCTTTGATTTTTACTTAATTTTAGACGGTGAGCAACGCTGGTAAAAAATAGTTGTTATATAGCACTCTTCGAGAGTACGTCTACGTCGAAATTATCCCATGATTTTTTTTTTCGTGTAAGGTTGATGGATTTAAAAAGAAAATCATTTATTGGGGGAAAAATATGATCTCGTTAACGCTGTTTTTCGTTAGAAAAGGAAAGAACTTAATCATCGAACTTTCTTTTATTACATCACCTTGAAGAGATGAGATTTTCTTCGTAAATTTTAAGGCCAGAAGCTAATGTAAAGAATCGAATTAATTTTGAAGAATCTGTTAATTTCAATTACAAATAATAAACTTTCTCTTTAAAAAAAAAAAAAAAAAAAAAAAAACGATATGTTTTTACACGAATTTTCATGACCTTCTGTCCCCGGTCGGAAGTCGCTAACTTTCCTAATAAAAATTTTTTTTTAAGAATATACAAAAAATATTTAACTGTGGGATGAAGAAAAGCGCATTTCATTGGACTGTGAAACGTATGGCTTTTATTGCCGATTGTGCATTCTCGCTTCGTCCGCCGGAGTAATTTATTAGAAGGTAGAGTTTCAAGCTCAATTCACCTTTTCTTTATGCCGACGTTTATAAAAGAAACCTTCCAATAAAAAAAAGCTTTCCAATAAATAATAAATATTTTACACATTTATAATATCAGACTAAATTAATATGTAAGCACAATGTAGGAACATTTTGACTGGGAAAACACTCTCGTGCCGCTCGGCCAATTACCATTAGTCAAAAATCACCGCCAGCGCCAGGTGTAAGGGTAACGACGAATTAAAGCTCGCCGCACCAGCGGCGATCCGCGCGTTGTCCCTCTCCGGCCAATTAGGCGGGCCTCGCGCGAGGGAGCGATCGCAGAAAAACGGGTGTAATTGAGCGAGGGGAGTTACGCTCTTCCTCTCTGCCTTTCTCTCTTTCCAGGCGCGGGTCCGTCTCGAGGAGCGCGCGGAATTGGCAAGCGGCCACGCGCTAACTCGATTAATTAAAGTTGCGCAACGCGCCGCTAAACCGCGGAGCGGGTGTCTGACCGCGCGCATCGTTCGCGCAGCTTCGCAGAGATGGAGACTCGTTCTCGTCGTCGGGCTCCGTTTCTTTTCCTCTTTTCTTCTTTTTTTAAATCGCTTTTTAGACGACGGAACGTCTGCTGCCTCGAGGTTCCGCCTTTTGACAGCTGTCGACCAACTGGCCCCTTGTGTTTTTAAAAGATTGTACTCGTCGACGAGCTTCTTTGCCGGCCGCCCTGAGTATTAAATCGATCTTCGATTTATGATAAGGATTCAATTGTTGTTATTGCGACATCGAGAGAAATATAGCTCAATCGTAAAGGTTGCGTGAATTTCTGGGAATTTTGGGAAAAGCTCTGCAATTCTGAGGAAAAAGCTCCCTGATCGTTACGAAGCGATTCATAGAGAAAGTCAACTTGACCGAATGAATAAATTTAGTGAAGCTCATCGTAATGGTGGCACGAATTTTTGGAAATCTTTGAAAAAGCTCCGTAATTGTTATGAAAAAAGCTCCGTGATGATTTCGAAGCTTTTCTTAGAGAAAGTCAACTTTAATCAAATAAAAACATTTAATAAAGCTCCGTAGCTGTCGTGAAGCCTTGCATAGAGAAAGTTATTTGTAATAAATTGAATAAATTGAATTTATGGGAATTTTTGGAAATGTTCCGTAATGAATTGTTATAAAGAAAACTCCGTAATTGTTGCGAAGCTTTTGATGAGGAAAATCGACTGTACTGTGACTTAAAAAGCTTAAAAATTTACAATATTATATAATCCATCGTGGATTAAGTTATTTCACAATAATTTTAGCAGTGAGCTTTCACTTAAATTTTGCAATAACAATACCCAGTAGAGTGAGGAAGTAATTGTTTGAATTTCAGTAAATTAAGCTTTATATAATATCACCGCAATATGAAATGTTACGAATTTACTTTGATGATTTTTGCATTTCTGTCGTTTTATCAGAGTGAACTTTAGTAGACCAAGATTAATCTGAATAGAAGTGACGTCGCTGTGATCATGCAACAGCGGGTTCTATTAAGTAAATCACACGATGTATGCTTTTCAAAATTGACCAGTAGCTGTACGAATCTACATAAATTAATAAATATATACGCAAACAAAAAAATCGATTATCTGTAGCGATCGAGAATAAAATTAATAAGATTGCTACAAATTTATATATGTAAATTTATAATATGTTTAAACGTGGAATTTTTATTCTGCCCTTGTAAATCAGTAAGATTATAAATTTATATAAACAAAAATATGGAGATGTGAAAAATAAACACAGTTGAACTTTTCACGCCATTCCTTGAAAAGAATAATTAAAGATTTATGACATTCATTCTTAGAGAAATATTTATAACTATATCGTAGGTACAGTTGTATAACTGTTCATTATTATGAAGTCTTCGGATTTCCCAGTATTGATAATATATACTTTTTTTCAACTAATGCGATAATTGATACAGTGGCATATTCTACAGCAAATGTAATAATAACATAAGCTTTGAAGTTAATATATTTATAACTTCTATTTCTGAAATGTTGAATTGAGTAAAGTGCAATTATATACATTATTAATTAGATAAGCGCTAGTCAATACACAGCAAGGTCTAAAAATAATTACAAGAAGGTAATTAATCGAATAAACATTTAGCTTGCTCGCAGATATAATTTATACCGAATTAATCTTTAACTGCAACCAATTTGTATTTCTAATATGTAATATTAAGCGATTAAATGGCAAAATATCAGTAAGATCGTTAATGATACAATCTATATTCACGATAAATTAAAATTTGATAAGATATCCGGTTTGTACATTTTACCAAATAAGTTGCGAACTGCGTACAGCAGAAATAACATATTCTTGCGTAAAATGTTCAAACAATAAGTTTTAACAACCGAATACGCAATAAACTTTAAATAACATATTGAACGTTAAATAACATATTGAACGTTAAATAACATATGAATATTTCCTTGTTGTAATATTTTATAAGGAATATTAAAATGATATATGAGAACTTAAAAGGTATAAGTCCTAGCCAATTGATTTAAAAATTTAATTTAATCAATTTAATAAATGTTTATATAGCATGAAAATCATTCTGAACGGATATAATAATTTTTATGTTATAACATAGTAGTGATTTAATTAAATGTGCTACTTATAATTTAAACCAGTCTGTCGACTAGAATCTTTACAGTTTACGAATGACCGCAGAGTTTAATGTTATGTAGTTTTTAATGCATTCATTAGGCAACGCAATATATTTTTAAAATATTGATCGCATGAGGTCATTAACGATGTTGTATATGAATTTCCAGTAACTTATGATGCATATTTTAATTTCCCTTATATCATTGATCCAGAAACAAATACGTTTTGTCATTTCAGTGCAATTTTGTTATACAGAACAATAAGTCGCACTTTTAATAAATTATTTTTAATGCGAACAATTTATACAATTAAAATTGTGGAATTATAATGCTCTAAGCTCGATAACAGCGTGCTGCTCGAGTTTCCTGCAATTATCTTATCCAAATTCTTTGACAGTGCTATCTATACAAACAACTGGTTCTCTCGACCGCAGAATATACAATATTAATTTGTAGAAAGGGAAGCGCAATAATACGTCGTCCAATAGCCGCCTCGGTGTAATCACACACTCATCAACAAAGTGATAGTGACACCCGTGTCTCAGGTAACCAATTAATACATCCTTATCGCTCCTAACGAAGTCGGCATTCCGTAATCTCACCTGCAAAAATCAAATGCAACAATGAAGAGCATCAACTGCATATATCCAGAAAATCAAGTACAACTCCATCAACTGTCACTCGCCTCGAATTGAAACTTGGAGAACAATTCAAAAATTTGCAACGTCGCATGAAAATTTCTAGGTGCTAGACAGAGATGACAAAACTATAGGTACATCCTTGTCTAGCGCTTAGAAATTTTCATGCGACGTTGCAAATATTTGAATTGTTCTCCGAGTTTCAATTCGAGGCGAGTGTATGTCGAATAGGAACGAATTTAAGATCTTCTTAGCCTCCACAAAGAGTGTGGGATTCTTGTACTTTGACGCTACGTCCTGAACATTGTACCGAGCAAGCTCGATGATCGCAAATGTCGCAAGCTCAAAGCCTAAACCTACTGTGCAAAATAATTATTTTCAATGTAAATCAAAAGTTAGTAATATTATTGTTTCATCAATCTGTTTCTAAATAACTATTACTAAGCTTCTAGAAATTTTATATATAAAAATTTTTTTGAAGATCATGTATAAATGTGAATCGCATCATAACTGAAATAATCTTTAAAATCTTTATTAAAAAAAAAATCTCTGTACTAGGTGAAAACGTGCCAATTACCTGGAAATCTGTTGCCCATATAATAACCAAGCGCATTGACATTCTCCATTAACAAGACAGCGTCCTCGTCGGCCTTGTCGGGGCTGTCCAGGTTCCTCGTCAATCTTCCTTCGTAAAACTTGGGGCAGTACATCGATCAAATGCTCGGCTTTCACTCCGGCTTCCGCTTCCAATCGCCTGTAAGCTGGCGCCAATTTTTCGTACACGAAAATGATCTCCTTGCTGAAGGCCTCCCTTGGTTCGAAGTGCGACTTGTAAAATCGCCCGGTCAGCATCATCTTCGCCACGAGGCTCCGTCGTTCCTCCCACGCGTTCACATTCCACGATCCTGAATTTTATTCCGATGTCTATTATTAAAAAATTTCAATCTGATTTTTACTATATTATTTTTAGTGTGTTCTAACAACGCGATCGTCTTGAAATTGTGCTTTGGTGCTGGCAAATGCAAATCGGACTAATATCGTAATCGCCGTAGAGCTTGAGTCGTCAGATATTTATCGAGCTTGCAGCTGTTGAGCGCGCACGCTGCCATGGGTGTATCATTGTTAAATGCCAATGACCGGCTCGCACGCGGCAAGCATACAGTTGACTCGCGTGAATGGCGATTGAGTATGCCCAGCTCTAATGTTCCAACGCGCCTGATAAGGTAAATCAGTTTTCAGAGAATTGGGCTTAATGCTGCTCAACGTTCAGCTTTCTATAGCTTTTTGAAAATTTCTTAAAGCGATAAAGCTGTTTTAAATATTTCTGTTGAGCCGTACACAGTCAGTATAATTTTTACCCAAGAAAAGCTCTGTAAAAAGTACGGAGATACTCTGAAGCTGCGTAAAAATTATGGAGCTTTACAAATCTACAAAGCTTCACCAAAGGTCCAATATATTCAGGTAAAACTTACAGTGATTTTCTCGAAAAATTTCCAGAGCTTGCCAATCGATATTCTAAGCCTCTTTCAGAGCCTTTTACCCATGATAGAAGAATGACCAGAAAATTCTTCCGGTAAATGAATATTGTATCCATCCGAATATGACGATTTAAAGTAAATTTTGAAATTAACGACAAAAGACTTCTGATCTACTTCATTATTATTTTATCCTGCTCTTTTCACTCCAGCCAAAATTTTCTTATCTTCCAAAACAAAGTCTAAGAATTTCCTCTCAACTTTTCAAAATCAAATATCCTCCATTAAAGAAGTAAGCAGCAGTGGCGCGCTTTATTAAGTTCTCAGACATGAACACTGAAAAGTTAGTATTTAACCGATCGCAGTCCCAAGGCGAGTACAGTGCGGGTATAACTCGATGCACAACAGTTTAGATTAATTATGTTCGCAGCAGAAGCGTCAGCCGGAAATTCCTTTTGTCGGAATTCACCGGTCGGCTCCTTGTCTTCCACGGCAACAACGACGAAGAAAGTAATTATTGTTGCCGATGCGCCCCCCCCCCTCCCCCCTCTGCTTCCTTCGCCCAGTTGCCGTTCGCCGGATCAACCGAAACTTCTTTATGCTGCCCGTAGCCGTCGTCTCGCCCCTCGTAATTGGATATCTTTGCATTGAAATTCACGTACCAACTTAATTCTCTTAGCGACACTATCAGTCCGCTCCCGCCGGACTTTTTCTCCCCGTCCGCTCGGGCGCTCCACTCTTTTTCCGCCCGGACCCGGGCGAAATCCACTTGGCTCGTTACTTCTATTTCCTTTTTGGATTATCGATCGGACCGTTTTAATTATCCTCTTTATACCATTCTCCGTGGCCCTCCGACGCTCACTTCCCCCTCTAATTTTGGCCTCGCGGCGCCGTGCACCAGCACCCCGCACTCTATTTATTTTTTTAAATTAACGGCCCGACGAGAATTCCTAGAGTCAGGAGCGTTCCGTTTCGTTTCGCTTATCTTTTATTATCATTGCTGATTTCTAATTTAATATCGAGCGTTTTCACACTGGCGTGTTTTAATTCTGTTCCTTTTAATTAGTGCAATTAAGTGAATGTCATGAGTATTTGATTTATTATTTTTTAAGATTTTTATTTCTTTCAAGCTTAATGAAAAAGTATTAAGAAGTACACGAAGTATACGAAGAAATAAACCTATTTTTAAAAATTTTTATGCAACTCTGTGCGTGAAGTAATACTTCACGCACTAGTGCGCATTTTTGGGAGTACTAAATCAGCACTAAGATAGACATCGTTGCATAAAATATTGTTCGATACTAAGTCAGAAGTGAATTTCGGAAAATCACTTCTGACGCACTAGTATCGAAAACTACTATTTATTTATTTCATTTTCTACGGACTTAAAATATTGTCTTCAAGCCGATCATTGTTGACAATAATAACTATGAAAACTTGACTTATTACTGCTTACAATAACTACTAAAGTAAAGAACTAAAATTTTCAAAACGACCGTTTTGATAAAAAAGTTTGATTACAAGAATCATTGTACATATTTATTTTTCATATAAAAAATTGAACAGAACAAACAATAATAAATTTCTTTCCATCCCGAGCAAAACGATCGATTTATTCCTCTCGGCGAATCTTAACTCTGGAGTCAGAGATCATCTAATCGCTATGCAGGCTCCTTTCAGCGTCTGCATCGGTGATCCCGAATCCTCTCGTGCACATTTCATCGGCCAAAGCAGGGTCAGACCTCTGCCTGGCGCGTCATCAATCAGCCCCTCACGCCCGTTTAATTATTGCTTACGTGTCTTAATTCAATAATTCATCCCTCATACTTTATTCCGCTCGCCTCCACCCGCCGGCCCATCTCCTCTTCTTTATTTTCCAGCGCCACGTCTTTCGGCTCCCGCGCTTTCACATGCACCTTGCGTTCCGTGCTCCCCACACCCCCGCGGCTTCTCGCGCCAGTGCGGATCCCACCCCCCCCCCTCACCCCTCGTCGTGATGCCTTTCCTCCCCGCCGGGCTCTGGAGCACGCTTATCTCGCGGACGCGCCGCCTGCTTTGGTATTTCTGTTTAAGGGTGAGGCGCGCGCTGCCCCGAGTTTTCAGCGCAAGGAGACGAGTGTGTACAACGAGTGCCGGGGATTTGGACGGCCGCCAGCGAGCAGGCTCGAGATTTGATCAGCGCCGGCAAAAGAATCACGTGTTGCCGTTTTCTTCTTCTTTTTTTCGTACCGGCGAGAGGGAGTACGCCGGGAGGCGGAGGAGGCCATTTTTCAAGCGGCCGGAAGCATACGCCGATGGCGGGAATTGAAACTCGACCGGATATTTAGTTTTAGACGCTCGCTGGACAAGAGCGATATCGGAGCGATGGAAAAATAGACTGAGAATTAGATATGCTTGGAGCTAGTCGCGTCGCTTCAAGTTTATTAGAAAATCATTGCGTCGATAGCTCGAGGAGCGGAGACGCAAAGCCCCCCCTTGTGCTATGCAGTAAGATCTCTTTAGGGTCCCTGCGGTGTGCGCGGTAACTGCGGAAATATTACCACCCTGTGGGCAGTGCCGCTTTTACTCTGCACGCGCGGCAAAGGCTACGCTGGATTTATGTTTATTATTGAGCAGTGCCTCAGATGTTTATTTGATATTCGAAATATTTGAATTATTATCGGGTCGATATGAATAGAGAGTCTGAAAAAAGTGCCAGTAGAAAAGTAATTTAAAAAAATAATTCGATTATTTAACGAACTAAAATAGTCCTCAATATAATGATATGATAAGTGAAGTGGTAGAGTAGATTTTAATTTATACAGATAAAAGAATGAGAAAAGAGTACTTAGGGAATTTCTCATCATCCGTTTTATTCCATTTGGAGTATAGACTACACCGAGAAAAATCGTATATTTAAATCATACTAGCTTGTATAATAAAATGGAGTTTAGTAACGAAATCTAAATTTTTTGATGAAATATACTATAATAAAGCATAATATAGTAGACAAGTATTGTAAAGTCAACTATTTCAT
>JAWWEN010000038.1:1825112-1873982 GCA_035582955.1 Sycophila texana
CTAGCGCTTAGAAATTTTCATGCGACGTTGCAAATATTTGAATTGTTCTCCGAGTTTCAATTCGAGGCGAGGGTACGCTACTCAAAGCCGCTATACCTTCTGAAATAAAAAAAGATTGCAACCTAACAGTCCCGTCGCGCTCCGCAAGTGCACTGCACCTGCCCACGCTCGCACGACCCATTCAGCAAAGCAAAGCCTGCCATGTGCAAAAGAAAAAAACGCTCCGTTCGTGCGACGGCGCGGCTATCGATTCGTCGACGCGGAATTGCGCATGTAGCACAGCAGTCTCACCCGCGCGCGCACAGCCGAGCCATGACTCGCCAGTGTGCATCCTCCCGTACTCCGCGAAACTGCGCGGAAAATCATCGTCCAGCTCCGTCGTACCCGCAGCGTCCGTCTCCTTCGCGCCAGCGCGGCCGACGATTATAAAAGGCCGGCGCTCCGCGCGGCGCACTTTATTATTACCCACGCAGCAGCTCCCGCGTGTACGACGCAGACTTCGGCGTGCAGTGCGCGCGCGCCCCGAGCAGCAGTTATATACCTATACTTACTGTATATATAATAAACATTGAGGCGCAGTAGAAAGAGAGAGAGAGCCAAGCGCGCAGTACACTTTGGTGCGCGCGCGCGCGCTGTTCTGTTATTGTGCCGCTCCGGCGAAAGTGAGGTTAAGTTCCCGATCGGAGAGTCAGCTGGGGAGGGATCAGCGCACGCCGCGGAAGGTGCGCCCCGAGGATCTGGAGGCTCCCTTCTGCCGCCAGCGGTGCCGACTGCGGAGCGTGGCAAGATATATAAGGCGACTGGAGGTGGCCCGCTATCTCGGCCCGGAGGCGCATGAGGAGGAAGAGGGTGGGAGGCAACTCGGCCCCGCGGGCAGAAGACTGGCCAGCTACGGGATGAAATAATAAGCGAGGCGGCGAATCGCACACCTCTCCGCACAAAAGCCGTCGACGATTCAATTTCGGGCGTCCGCACTCAGTCCTCAGTGTAGGCTAGTCGGTCGTCGGCTCGTCGTGCTTCCATAACCTCGCAGCACCTCGGCCACTCTGCTGATCCCCTTCGGCGGCTGCGTGTCCCTCGGCGACGAATTCATTCGACCTGGACTGCCGCTATAGTGCGAGTCGGAGTCGTCGGTGCTGCTGACGTCGTCGCTGTGCGGGTGTCGACGTTCCGGAGCGCAGAGCTTGGAGGGAGACGAGAGAAGAAGACAAAGGCCCGGAGCGCCTGCTTTATCCATGAGAGGCTCAATGAACGTCGCCGTATCGTCGCTCGCCATCAGTCAGGTAGCCGACGTGGGACTGCTGCATCTGAGGTAGAATCGCGGAGCCGCCGAGAGACTGCGAAGTGTGCGTGGCTGGCCGCTCGAGATAAGAGCGTTTTCACGAGCGAATTATTCCCGGCGATAAGCCGAGGTTATAAAGCGTCGACGCCAGTCTCGGGATAGAAAAAGCGAATCGCCCCGCGAGCAATCGCCCGTCGTGCACGCGAGGAACGCGCCGACCGCACTCCCCGGTGCAGATAATACCAGTCGTGGATTTGCGGAGATAAGGACTGTCGGAGCGAGAGAAAGAGAGAGAGAGAGGAGAGATGGCGTCGGTGAGCGGCTGCATGAGCAACTGCACGAGATCGAGCTTCCTCGAGCACGAGTGGACGGCCGAGGAGCTGTGGGCGCCCTGGCAGGTCATCGGGGACTACTTCGAGTACCAGCCATGGTTTTTCTCGCTCTTGGGGAGTACTATGATTGGATTGTCCGGTGTGCTGCCGCTGCTGGTCATACCGATCGACGAGGCTGCCGATCTTAAACACGGAGGTAAGCGATGACGTCTAATTATGATTTGTATCGAGGAATTTATAATTTATTGACTATCGTTCGTTTAATTCGGTGAACTGATGTTACTGATTTATTTTTCTTGTAGGTATATTCGGCGGTATTGATGTTTGTTGTATTTCAGCATTTACTTGGTTGAGCTGAGAAAGATTTTTTTATATATCTTGATAATTATTATTGTAATTATTGCCCTTGAGTAAGTACACGACTGGCTAGGACATTAACTAAATTGACTTTCAATTATGATTAAAATAGTCGTTGTTAAATCAATTGATAATTTATAGTAATACTTTAATTTTTATTTATGCTATTGAAATCATTGCATTTTATATTGTATAAATACTCTTATTTTATCTTTCTTATATTACTGTGCTACAAGATAGCATCTCTGTTAGTAGTTAAAGATAAAAGTACTTTGAGAAATTTTTCATTGTGATCATCTCTTTTAAGTTTACACATTAACTAAGCATACATTGTACTTGTGAAAGTGTAACAAAAACAATTAAGTATTTAAATTCTCAGCCAAGTAATTCATGAAAGGATCCGTTTACATAGAAAATCATTCAATTCTAAGTATTGAATGATTTTTCTAATTAAACGTACGCTTATATTATTACCAACCAACAACTAGATAATACCGATAATAACGTCAGATAAACAGTGTGATTTCAGAATTGTCCTTTGTCCAGCTAGAAATGTAAATTTCTTCGTAAATTAAAGTTTGATCAAACTCGTACCCATAGTATTTGAAGAAAACATCATTGAAACTACGACCCGCAAGTTTTCTCAAGCCGGCAAAAGATAGACACTTGTATATGTTTATAACTTTCAACAATCGAAGGGAACACCTGCGCAAACGCTTAACTCGAGGAAATATAATAATATTATTATTCAGCGCACTTTCTTTTATACTATACGCGCAGTTTTGCAAACTAAACTTTTCTTTAAAACTGCACACAACGTCGGACGATCGGATTTCTTGTTATGCCACTCTATAGAAGTTGTGCGTTAATAAAGATCCAAGAGCGGCTCGCGCCGGTTTAATTCCACAAAACGATCGAAATTAGTATAAACGGGCGATCGTCGATTCTGCGCGACCGACTTTCATAAATATCCGCTAAACAAAATTGCCAAGCATGGAGCCAGTTAACAATGTAACCGATAAAAATAAAAAAAAAATTATACCGCCAAAACGTCGCTTATTAAGCGCATATAAGAGGTTCGCGCGTAATTCATTGTTTTTCGCCGGTCGAGCGTTGCATCACACCGGCTTCCGGGCGCTCGAATTGCATACGATTAACAGAAAAAAAAAGAAAGAAAATTATCCTGATCGCGGGGATTCCGGCATCTTGAGCATTACAATCGGTTGCTTCGGAGGACCGGCCGGTGCCGCGGTGTATTGCATAAGCGCCGGCTTTGTATTTTTTTTCTCTTATAACACTCAACACTTTTTTAATATTTCGTGACGTTTCATTGTGGCGAGCGCGCACGATCATCACGGCCATGGCCAAAGACTGCGTAACGAATTAAACGCGTCGGGAAGGATTGATCCCCTCCGGATAAATCTGCTGATACGTAGCGACTGCCGTCTGGCGATAACCCAATTCCTTTCGATTCAGCGGTCCACATAAATTTATATTTATATACAGTTCGATAAGTCGATTTTGGAGCGGTTCGAATCATTGAACGATTTTGTATCAAATTATCAAGTGCACTGCTCTTTTAAAAGCTTGATAAATCACACTTGCTCCCACGCTTCTTTTTTTTACGGAAATCCATCACTGTTTTCTGCTTCATTAATATAAATTGTAAAATTTCTAATTTATACAGAACGATATCGTTTGTCCTATTAAAGCAATTTAGCGTCCAATGACTTCATTGCAATTAAAAACAAGGAAAGGAAACTGCATTCCCTTTCCCGTTTCGTTACCCGTCGAAACGAAGCATCACCGATGCATCGATTCGCCACTGCATTCCTCGTCGCGAAAGCTTTTTTAAAATAGCGCAAAAAAAAAAAAGAAAATCTCGCCGTGCATTTGTATAGGATAGCAGCGCTCCGATCTCTCGTGATTTTGCAACGGGAAGCAATCGGCGGCGTTGCAAGAAAGCGAGACAAGGCATGTGGCAATCGCGGGCGCTATAAAAAGAGGCGAAAAAGCCGCGCGCGGAACGTTCGAGAAAGGGCGAGCGGCGACGATCCCGACGGCTCTATCGGTCCCTGAATCGGGAGCGCGCGGCCTCGCTGCACATGCGTGTTGGATGCAGCGCTCGGAGGACTCGCCGCCGGCGAAAGTCCGCCGATCGCGCAGCATGCACACGCGGGACGATCGACCGATCTTGCGGCAGATGCGCTGCCGCGGTCACGAGACAAACTGGAATTTCACTTTCTGATCGGCGGGGGGGGGGGGGTGGAATCCCCCGACAAATCTGTTTCTGTACGGTCGTTTTGCATCGATGCAGGCCTGGCTAGTTGCAGGCTCGAAAGCGCTCGCGGCGCGGTTTAAATTATTTGAAAGTTTTTGTCGATGTAACGTTACTTATCTTCGTTAAAAGAAAAATGTTTAATTTCAATAATTAGCGTTGGATGTCGGGTACCGTTATTTTTCCGCACGCGTTCCGGAAATGACAAAGTCGCGCGTGTACAATTATACAGGCACGTTGAAATTAGCAAGTAAAAAGAAAATCGGTATTTTCTTTTTTAGACAGTTTAGGCAGTCGCGTGATGTGCACATGCGACGCTGGATCGCGCGTATATATCTGCGTTATAAGACAATCGGTTGATCCCGCTTAATTAATATCGAATTGCATATACGCATAAATGAATTAAATTAAAATCTGTCGTAAAAATTAAATGACTTTTAATAAAAAATTTTAAATATATCGTCGAGATAGAAATCATTAATTGCCGTTCATCAATTTTTAATTACCGTATCTTTATTTGTCGTTGTTTTTTGCTCACTGCCTTTGCTACTGTTTTTTTTACTTATCTGGCCGCTACTGTGCAAAATATAAACGATTCACAAACTCGTATCCCCCGATCGTAAATTACTCCCCGTCAGCTCCTCAGCCTTATCGATCTCTTACCCACCTTCACGTTTACGGCGCAATCGAATTTTCTCTTTCACCTTTACATCGCAGGGCGATAATTTTGTTTTGCGACCGCGAGGACGATAAATTGAATTCGGCGAAAAGACTCGCCGCTGCAAAAGTAACGACAATAACCAGTACCACAACTCTGGTGACTAATGCGAATATTCCCTTGGGGGAGACACAAGGCTCTTGCGACAACGCAATGGAAAACATTGGGGGAGCGCGCGACACGCGAAGATTTTTCCTCCTTGCCTAGCGCGCGAGTTTCGCTAAGATAAATTGAACTACAATCGCGATAGAGAGAGGCGATAGTGTGGGGGGCATCATTTACGCAACCGCACGCGCGGCCGTGCACGCCTCGCTAGATAGTCAGAGTCAATCGGTCAGCTGATTGTGGAATTTATCTTTTATTGCATTTTTACTTTTTGTTGCAATGCTATTGTGCAGCGTTGACTCATTTTTTTGTTTTTAATTTAAATTTTACGTAATTTAAATTTTACGTGACTTTAAACTTAGCGTAATTTAAATTTAACGTGACTTTAAATTTAGCGTAATTTAAATTTAACGTGATTTAAAATTTTTCCATTTAATTATCAAGCTTATAGTTTTAAACAATCAGTTTTGTTATCAGTGAGTATCGAAAAAAGTTGTATATTTAAGGTCAGTAACGGATAAAAAAAGTTAATATTTTTCTAATCTCTTGAATTTTTACTTACTTTATGCGACGATTTAATTGATTAGTCCGATATCGTGTAGTGACAAGCTTTTTATAGATGATCCGGTAAATAATTTTGCAGTTCGATTTTTGATAAGGCCACTGCCTATCAACAAATTATTGACGTGATTTGCGATAGACTTTTTTTAAATACATTTGCATGAAAAATTCGATCGATACCGATATGCAATTGTCAATAAAAATCTCATCCATTTTTTTCCTGAATTTCATTGATTAATCCTGTATAATAACAAACTATCGCACGTAACAATTTTTTTTCTTTTTATCTTCAATTATGTCAACGTTAAAAAAATCATACAACCAAAATATGCTCGATACAAAAAACTTCGATTATTCAATATCGCCAAAGGGGTAAATAAAAAACGCATATCTCGTCCGCGAAAAGAAAAAGAAGAATTCCGCGCGAAAAAGCCGGGGCAGCGAAGTAGTCGAAACGTGAGTCAACGGACCGAAGCTCGTGGATGTCCCACCGGCGGCACGATCATTTGCGTCAATCAAGCACGAGGACAAGAGAATGGCGAACGCTCGGCGCGCAATGAAAAGAAGGAAGCTTTGTCGCTCACTTGGCCGGGCAGCTTTGTGCGAGCGGCTCTCGCATAAATGCCCGCGCCTCTCCCTCGCGCAGGTCGTTTCAACGAGCCCCGCGCCATCGACATCGCGATCTCGATGCCCGTCGCGCCGCATCCTTTATATACTTTTCCTGGGAACAGAATCCGTCCCGAATTGGCGCCCGCGCGGGACCATTGCCCACCCGCTACTTGGGGTCGCGTGCGAACTTGGCCCGTACTCTCGTCTCGCGTGACTTCGCCGTAAATTACGCATCGGGGAAAACCGGCACGAGGAGTGCAGCTGCTATAGGTAGCTTCGATTAGACTGTAATACATTTGGCACGCTGCTTTTCAATTTATTTTTTTAATTTATTTTTTTTTTTTGCGAGTGTTGTTGAATGATTTAAAGTGCTTTCCGAGAAGTAAAAAGCAGGATAATTTCGATAAAACTGTACGCGACGAAGAATAGCATTCACTTTTTTTATTGCTGAAGTTCGTAGTGGCGATAGAGCAAGTCATTCTGTTACTCGTTTGCGTAGTTACAGGGTTAAATGATGACGGTTCGCATTATTCAATTCGTGAATTGGTCTCTCATTATTCATTGCATATTTCGATGTAACTATTTCCTAGATACACTATTTCCAGATACCACCGACAAAATAAAAAGTATTAAAAAATCATTATCACGATAATTATGTAGATAGTATTTAAAGAATAAGGAAATTGATAATTAAATATTTAAAGAGTTTGAACTACTTATGAAACTACGTAGAATATTCTAATTTTATTTTTATTTTAAACGTCGCACACTTATACACTCGTAAAATTTTGCGCCTCGAATAAAAAGTAATTTACTTAAAAATTTTATATAAATAAACCAAGCGATTCTCTACGACGCAAGACACCTGTCAGCGCAAGACTCCCTCACATACACCCAAGTGTATAAATAAAAATAAACAAAGAAAATGCTGTTCAAATAATGAAATACAAATCAGCGATAAAGTAATAAAAAGGTCAATATTTACACCGCGCAAATAACAATTGCCACAGTAACAAAAAAAAACCCGCGGATGAACTACGAACGCAACGGGTATATACGTGCGCCGCGTGAGATAAGACAAGACGCATATCAACAGAAAGCCGGTGGCAATGATTCACTCCCGGCACTATCGCCGCGGGTACCCGACGCACTACTTCGTTATTTCCTGCGGACATCGGTGCGAGAACGACTCTCCCCGAGGCTGGACTCTGGGATGTGATTAAAGAAAAAAAAAAAAAGAAAAAAAGAGCGAGACGATTGTATCGTAAACGCGTCCGCGGAGGCGGTGACCGTTTATGCAAAATCGGAGGTGACGCGTCGTCGCGGAGGAAGCTACATATCGATGCAAAGTAAAGTCAGCCCCACGATATTCCTTTGTGCGCCGAACTCGCACGCCTTGAAAACAATAGGCAAAAGTGCGACGCTCGCTGCTTTGGCCTAACGTAAGTGCGAACGCGTCGAATTGATGCTCCGGTATTTTTTTCTTTCTTTTTTTATGCAAGGTATACACGAACGGGAGTTCTTTGTTTAACTTATTATTGAACCAAATGCGATGACAGCCAACGTGGTTCATTACTTCGTTGTTATTTTGTGCGGTTTATTTATAGCGGCGGTGGTCCCGGTAGGGGAGACAGGCGCAGTTAAAAATTAATTTTTCATTGCGTAGGTTTTTTTTTTTGTTAAAGAAATAATGAGCCGTGGAGTGTTGCGAAAAAAATGTTTTTGTATACTGCCAATGATGCGTATCGGTGCACCTATCTCTGGTCGATGCATCTCATCGCAATCTGCAGCAAATTGAATTTCGTTAAAATGCGTCTGTTTGATAAGAAAAATGTAGTAAATCATAATTAACGGTATTTATCAACAGATGATTGCATTGTCGTTTTATTCGACTTCCAATTTTAGATATTTTTATCATTTTTTTTTTTAGCAATGAACTATCTAAGTATGAAAAAATGAAATTCACTTTGAAAGAGTAAATTTTCACTCTTTCAAAGTGAATTTCTTTCACAATTAGAGGGAACAATATTAATTAAAAAGTAGGTACTAAGATTTGATTACGATTTCATAGTTAATTTTAATTTTTACATATTAACTTGATCTACAATCATTTTTTAGAACTATTGTTTTCGAAAATTTTTATTGTTTGTAAATGCATTTTTTATTATTATTACTAATATTTTTCCCACTGACTCAACTGTTTAGTTTTAAATGATGAATACGTGTTGCACTTTCAACGATGACAAATAGTAATTCTTGCAATTTTAATTTACATAGTAAAAGAATTTTAATCGCTTAACAAGTAAATAGCTCAATTTTTGAAAAAAAAAATTGTAATTGGCAAATATCGGTGAAAAAAGTGTACAATTAAACTCCATCAATCACATTGTGCTCTCCTCCACAACCAAACGCAAAAGCAGTCCAAGGACTGCAGCTTAATACATATGGTAAAGTGAGGACGATTAATAAGCTCTTCAGCTTTGAATTTAAACAAACAAAAAAGAATCATTGTTCAACGAGTTCATACTCGTCAGGCTAATCACTATTTTGCAACAAAGCGTTCTTTATAGTAAAGAATTATCATAAAGTGACGAAAGTTGTAGTATCTATTGACTCATAAATTCAGAATAAAATGAAGAAAAAAAAACAGGCTTTGATACCATTCATATACCAATTTTATAAATCGTTCGCTAATAAATTACGTTGAGACATTGTATCTGATTAATTTTTTTTTAATGCGTACTTCAAAGAATCCAAGATATTGAAGGGGATAAGAGAAATTTTCTTTTTATCGGATGTCATTAGCAGTCCATCGACGACCAAAATTTAATTTAAACCGCAATAAACACATCGTACAATATTTACCGACAATTAAAATTTATAAATGTGTACATGATACATTAACATATTATGAATTAATAAATCCACAAATTATCACTATATAGGAACAGTATTATTAACTTACAAGCCGAATATTTGATTATTATTCTAAACTTAAAACCGGTATTTTCCGGTCGAAACAAACAATAATGGACGTTGCAATTGTAAATCAGTTAATGAATAGATAATCAATAGATAGATAAGATTATCTTATCGATACGTCAATTTGATTTTTTGGAAAATGCTGGTTTGCATATTTCGATTTTACAATTAATTACGTGCATATTCGTCGAACGTTAATCTTGATTACGACAATTCAATGAAGCATTAATAATATTACAATATTAATTTTTCTGTTGCAGAGAGCTCGAAGACGCTGAAGATTCTCTTGAGCTTCGCTGTGGGCGGTCTTTTAGGAGATGTCTTCCTTCACCTTTTACCCGAAGCTTGGGCCAATCACGCAGCGGCCGCCTCGAGTGAGTATAAAGTATTTTTTTATTTCCTCGGAGTTCAATAAACAAATCCGTCATAAACTCGCATCACCAATCAGTATTCATACACATCATATTGTATATTCAAGAAATCGAGTGATATACACTTTCTTACGTAACTAGAAATTTTTCCTCGCAGGATATTTTCAACTCGCGCGTCTTGGAAAAATAATAAATTAAAATAGTAATTAAAGGCAGTTTGTTATTGCGAAATGCCAATTGTACGCTGCGACCTCAGTAGCTGCGTATTTTTCTGCAGAAAGATTAAGAGTAACGTGTGTGCATTATAAATATTCATAAGTAGTTTTGTTCACAATTCATTTACACGCCACACAAAATGTAGACACTGGGCGAAGGTAATATTTGCATATATTCTATTTCGAGGCAAATTCTTTTTCAAAATTTCCCTTGACCTTTTAGTAAACAAACTAAAACTACACATTGATATTCTGCGTTAATCAAATGAACTCTAAGACATTGTACAGTAAATGAATATAAAAAAAATCGTAGATACAACAAATTTTTTCGCAGAATATAATTATACGCGTGTCTTTCCGTGTTTTTCACAGTCCAGCAGGAAAATAGTGCCGTCCATGTGCGCGCGTTTCTTTATCAATCTTTAAATGTGGCCACCTTAACAGCATAGTTTTGTCTTTCAGAAACGAGCGGCGACGGCGAGGCCAAGCACGCGCCGATGGGCTGCGGCCTGTGGGTACTCTGCGGCTTCCTGGTGTTTGTCATCGCCGAGAAAATGTTCACCAAAGGGGACGACGACGAGGAGGAAGAACAGGAGAAGGATGACGGCGACGCCAAATCGAAGAGGAAGCTGCAGCAGCACGAGAACAACAATTGCTCGCTGCCGGGGCAGTGCGAGAAGCTGACGAACGGCTACGCCCTCGAGGAGGTGACGAAGATGAACGGGTTTAGCAAGAAGCCGCGCGAGAATGGTATCAAGAACGGGATTAAGCCCAATGGTGTGAAACCGTGCAACGGCGTCAACGGATTCGTCAAGAAAAACGGTGCTAAGCAGTCGGCGACCAATGGATTTTGCGCTGTGCGCGATTTGCCGAACACTAATGGTTAGAACGTTTATTGATTATGTTCCGTTTGATACTCTGAGAAAAATGTAAATATTTTCTATTTGTCCTAGAAAGTTTCCATGCTCTGCAGTAGATTTTGCTGTTATATGTCCAAACAGATAGTAATTTTGACAATACTTTTTTCTCAGTTTACGTTCATTATATTTTTATTTATTGTTTAAATATCACAATTAGTAGTCTAAAAAGAATATAATGAATTGATAAAAAAAGATTCTTTTTTCATATACATTTGAAATATAAATGTCGTGAAAGAAGATAAATTGTATATTTTGTGTCTTACAAGAAGAATTTGCTTTTGACTTTTATTTGTATATAAAGATATTAATCAGGAGATCTGAATCAACAAATCGAATAACGCAATTTGTTTTATTTAGATAAAGAGATGTACAAGAAGAAACCAGTTGACGAGATGCGGACGAGAGAGAGGCCGAAACACATCACCGGTTACCTGAACCTTATGGCTAATTGTGTGGACAATTTCACGCACGGCCTCGCTGTGGGAGGATCGTTTTTGGTCTCGTTTCGGCTTGGCGCTCTGACGACCTTCGCTATACTAATACACGAGATACCGCACGAGATTGGTGACTTTGCGATTCTATTGAGGAGCGGATTCAACCGATGGGACGCGGCGAAGGCACAACTTATGACCGCCACAGGTGGTATTTGCGGTGCCTTCGTCGCTGTAATCTCCTCTGGTGATGCTGTTGGTGAGTGCTTTGTAATTTTTAACACTTACTGCTGCAAAAAACGAAAATTTGATTTTTTTGGTTCAATTTTTGTCTTGGACAAAAACGCGTATTTTTTCATGAAACATATTTATATCATACCGCCATAAGAAGCAAAAATCATGACCCATATATGACCCATGTAGCAGTGAAAGTGTTAAATAAACAGAAAAAATTTCGTATTGTATTTATTATATTACAATAAAAAATTGTATAGAATAAAGTAATTTTTTTTTTCACTAAATTAGTTATTTTTTTTAGAATCAAAAACCAGTTGGATTCTTCCATTTACTGCAGGCGGTTTTCTACACATAGGATTAGTCACAGTTCTACCAGAGTTGCTGAAAGAAACAAACCCGTGGGAATCATTGAAGCAGATCGGCGCCTTACTTACCGGCGTTGTAGTCATGGCGTTTCTAACAATTATGTGCGACTAGATGAAAAAAAAAGTTTCATAGTTTAACTGAGCAGTTAAGGGATGGAAATGTTTGAGAATCCAATGACGCGACGGAAGAAACTTTTTGTTAGAAAGCACGATAAAGCATGAACCAGTTTGTAATATATTTTTTTAACCTCGCAAATGTTCTTTTTTTACCACAAAAAGAATAACATTGATGATATACTCTTTTCGCTTTCAACAAAGTATTTCTTCCTGTGATCAATCAGCAACAAATTTCTATATCATGTATATAAGCGTACATTTGAAAGGTGTTATAGTACGATATGGCTAATTAGAGTAAATACGTTTCCCTTTTTTCAAAAAGAAAGAATGAAAGATAGTTATAGTGAAGGTTTTGTGAAGTAACTTTATTTTTTTACGCAGATGCGTTTGACCAAAGCGTCATTCGACAATGGAATTACGTTGCTTCCTTTTCAGAAGCTCAAAATTTTGGTCGTTCAACAAAAATAATGTAACGATCAATTTAAATCAGTATTTATGTACTGTCATTCGAGAAAACTAACACAAAAAAGTAATATTTTTTTATTAATATTTTGTTTAGTCAGCAAGGTATTTGACGAAATATTTGTAATATTTTTAGTTCGTGATTTTCCACGAGCTACGACAAAAATAGAAGGAACAAGAAAGTCTTTATATGTCAAGTTCCTAGAAGTGTTGTAAATAAGACTCTAGGCTTGTGAAGCCTTCTGCGTTGAAAAAATATTTTGTTGTCAAAGATTCCTGCTGGAAGTGGAATCGTGGGTAAAAAAATGAACTGCGTTACTTATTGGTTTCGTTGTTTTGATCAAAAATAAAAGGTATTATTTGTTTTTATTAGACGCCAGAATAAAATAAAAAATCTATTTTGTAAAAAAAGAATTGTAATTGAAGACAAAAAATTGGTGGCTTCGTATGCATGCTTACATAATCGATCCTTGTACTTAACAAACAGAGAACAAGGTCTCATGTTTTTCAGTGATGAAAGTGAGTAAAAATTTTCGGCGTAACGTGTGACCACCACGATTTTGTAAATAAAACTATGGTATTCCATAAATAAGTATAGTTTTAGTTTGTTAAACCTTTCTATTTGTAATATAATTTTAAAAGATTACTATACAACTGTTATTTAATTACATTATATCAGAAATTATAAAAATATATTCTAAAAATTTCAGTTGACGTTATTATTTTACAGTAAATATCATTAATTTTTTTTAAAAAATAATTTATTACAATTCTCATGTACAACAATTTTATAAATGTATGCTCTTCATCATTCACAAACTGTAGAGCATATTCAGTCTATTGGACTAGGAGTACAGAATATAAATGCATCTGCTAACAAAAATCACTTAACCACAGGGTGCGTGTCCATGATAATATGTACAATGGATATGAACAATAACAAGCACAAAACATACAACTGCTATAACTCATCATGATGTTCATCACTATTAATTAGATTTAAAAGCTTTTTAAGTAATTCTTTATGATGAGTGTTTAAGTTTTCACCTTCTTCACTCATTTTTGGCGAATCGCGATATTTTTTTAACATTCTATGAATTTTTGGTACAAGCTCTGTTTTCTTATTTTTAAATTCCTCTTTACAAATAGAACTAAGAGTAATCATACTTTCATAAATAACTTCATGAAAATCGTCAACTTCAGAATCCAACCTTATACTCCTTATCATTAAATCTGCTAAATTGTGACAATATTTTTGTATCACTAATTTTTCTTCAAAATTTGTCAAATCGTATTCTTTAAGCCTTCGCAGCCTCACTTTGTCATCTTGAATTTCTTTTAGATTTTGCCTTTCAATGGCTAAGTCATTAATCAAATTCATAATTCTTGTTTGAACTTGAAAATTGCCATCTACTATAAATTTTCCAAATATTTCTATACCTCCATTATTAATGAGAGTCTTTTGTGCTGCTGGAAAATGGCGCACAAGAGCTCCAAGAGCAAATAAACATCTAGATTTTACTTCTACTTTGTTATTAATAGTCAACATATGTAAAATTTTTTGAACATAATCATTTTCTAATGCTTTTATCTGAACTTTAGGATTAGACTGAACAGCAGCACCCAATAGTCTTAAAGCTTCTGCTTTCACTTCGTGATTTGTAGAATTCAAAGAAGGAGAAATAATTTTTGTCATTCTGAAATTATATTTATATTAGAAACTGTACAATATATTTTCATTATAATTTAAATAAAAATATTTATATAAAATTTTTATGTAGTAAATACATACCCTCCCATGTCAGTAAACATTTGTGCATTGTCTATTTGATGGATAAGATATTCCATGTTGTTTAAAATTCCCAAGATATCTTCAACTATAGACGAATCAATATTTTCCATGGACATTGCCTCTCTATGAGGTTGAAATTGATTAAATAAACTAGTAAGTACTTCAGAATCAGCAGATACATTCATATTTAAAGCTTCCAGTTCTTCTTTCAGCTCTAAGTAACTCCTGAATTTTTTCCTCCGTTCTGGTTGGACTTGTTCACTGTTCTAAAATATTTAATACATTCATAATTAATTAGATCAATGTATTTAATTATTAGACTAATGTATTAATCAATAAATTCAAATTTATATTCAGGATAAAAAAAGCTTACTTTGGTTGGCAATAAAGTATCCGAATCATCAGATTTAATTTTCTTCAGCATAGCTTTTAATTCGTCAAAAGGTATTTTCACAGCATCCGTAGGTTCATCTTTCTTTGGTAAATTACTTTCCTCATTGGTCAAGGATTTTTCTGGATGCAATGTCAATGAATTAGTTTCAGATCTATTGCCCTCATCGTCTGACTCAGTACCTTCTTCATCATTATCATCCATTAATTTAGCTTCGGTAACTCCAGTTTGCAAATTGAGCCTTACGTGTAGACCAGGAGGCACAGGAGTCCCTGGAAAACAACACATTCAGAGTATAATTAAAATATACTCTAACTAATATTATGATGCAATTGTATGTCTCTCTTGAAATAAAGATCTGTCTCTGGATAATAAACTTTCTGACAATCAATAAAAAATTCTTAAACATAAGAAACAATAAAAATAAAAAAAAAATTTATAAAATTTCTAAACATCGCAGAATACTATCGAGTGCAATGCTTCACGCTGCTATACCCTCATGCTGGATACAACTGACGTGGTCTTTCGAGCGCTGACCATACACAGTCCGTTGGAAATACAACAGCCAACAAAACTCCGTCGAGCCACTCACCTTTCTCCACAGTCTTCCACTCTTTCGTCGGCACAAAGACACTGTCGTTTTTCTTCGAGTCAGCGGCTATCTCGATCGTCGCGATGCTGGAGACCGCAAGAAAAACCGCGAAGAGCCAGCGCATGTTGCCGCCGACGATTCCACGTTGCAAGGACCAAAGTAGCCGTAGGCCGATTCGATTCGCGCTGCCGAAGCCTCTGACACCCTCGTACCTCTTCACTCCGGAATATTCTGCACGCTGCTCAGTTCGAGCTGTTACTCCCGTCGGCGATTTTAAATCCAAAACGAATGTCTTATCTCTCGGCGTATATTTACATCCGCCGACGTAGGCCCGCTGCTTGTCTCGCAGGCAATATCGGCTCTCCCGTTAATTCTCTCGGCTCAGCTGGGCCGCGCACGCGCTTTCGCGCTCTCCCGGCCAATCCGGCAGCACCGCGACGTTGCCACTATTCTACACACGTGTTTTGTCTGGAGTCTGGATCCGTAGTATAAGGATTCACCCTTTTGTTTATTACACATGACGCCTGCACCTGCAATTCGCGGAGACTCGTAAAGGGGTTAAGCTTTAGTGACCTACTTATTGGATGCTGCTTCAAAATGTTTGAGTGGTGATCAATGTTTGTTTTTGTTTTTCAAATATTACTTACCTGTGAAGACAGTATATATAGAAAGTCTTTTTTAAAATTTATGATACGTTAGTAAAATATCTGTATTTGTTGATAAACATATGTATCCGAAGTTGATGGAAATTCGAAGTGACATCATGTAAGTAATATTCTTCAGCTAGCCTACTGTAGTTTTTAAAATAAAGACTGATATCTCTCTAATAAATATCTATAAATAAACTCTTTTTGGAGCACGCCGCGGTATATAAATAGTTTCTAAATCGTTACAGAAAGCACAACGAAGAAGCGAGTAAACAAATAAGAGACCTTGAATTAGCGAGAAGTAAACTGCTCCGAAATGATTGCCTACGCAAGTAAACAAAATGATACTCAAAACAAATGCAAGACCCTTTAATTAAAAAACAGCAATTGCCCGTCGTCACATCGAGGATCTTTAAAATCCCGAGAATCGTTTCGCAGCGACGCGCATGCGCACGGCGGGTTTAACGTTCCCGCGCGCTCGAGCCTCTCCGCTTCACGTTCTGATTCGACTCTGGTATTGGTGCTGCGGCGGGCGCGACATTGTGGTGGCCGAAGGCGGTGTTATGTGGGTATTACGCGTCGCGTTACACCAGAGTCAAGGAGTCTTCGCTAACGCGAAGACGCGCGTGGCGTGCATTGTTAATGTATAGCGGCCCCCCGAGCCGCGACATCGAACCCTAGCGGAGCAATCAGTGCAAGTGCAGTTCGGCGAAAAGCCATAATACCGTTCCCTCGGAATCCCGCAGGTGCAGCCGAGGAAACGCGGGGGAGTAGGACGGAGAGGGCACTTGGAATGGCCCTTATCTCAGTCGGAGCAGCATCTCACGTAGGCTGGAAAGCTCGAGGCTTGCTGACACCCACGGAGCTCGCGCGGCCGACCGGAGATAGATGAGCCTACAGGACGGCGTGTTCTGCGACGACGCCGAGGAGGACGTCAAGCAGTTCTTGACGAGCGAGGCGCGCAAAAGGTAAGACGGCGATTTCTTTCCCATCGCTTCGAGAGCGTCCCGAGTGTGAGGCACAATGGCCAGCGACGTCCCTCCTCGCGGGGCGCACATAACCTCGTTACATTGTTTGTATCGAGGCAGTCACGTACTCCTGCGCGGCTGTCGCAATGTTTTTTTTTTCGTCATCCCCGCGGAGCCGTCTGTTCTGTCAATTGGCCAATAGGCGCCCGTGCTCACAGAATTTTTTCTTTTTTTTGTATTCTTTTTAGCTTGTGGGCGCTCGCGCCGTATCCAATTGCGGCCTTTTGTCATTCCACGGGAGTGTACAGTTATACGCTCGATTAAATTTGGCGTGCCGCGGAGCAGCATCCGGATTCTGGTGCGAAAAAGACGTGCTTTATTGAAGATGATACTCGTAAAGTGTTCGAGTTGTGACACGGAAAAGTTAATGGTAGTGATCGCGACGTACTATACTGTCTTTCTCGGATCAAACGTAAAATGTTACAGAGGTCTTTGTCCCCAGTATACGAAATTACTTTACTTCTATTTAATTAAAACTATTTTATTAATGAAATTACCTATGAATAACTAATTTATGATTTTTCTTTTAGGAGATGCATATTTGCAAATTATGTTAAAATAAATAATTAAGGTGATGCTTCTTATCGGACTATTTTTTTTATGGATAAACGGATCGTTTTTTATTTATCTCATTAACACAGATTTATTTTCTGTCAATAAGCTTTAAGAGTGTAAACTCTATTTTAAAAGCGATATGCTACCATCACAACACTTAAAACATTCTAAGGCTTCTTTCCGATTTGATGAAACTTAACAGAGAGTGCAAAAAGAAAGTCTTGAGTCGTCCTTGTTGATCGAAGCCATTCCGAGTCTGTTTAAAATCGCTGAATGCATTCATTCTACGAGGTACGTCATTCAGTCTTAATTAAAGCTTAATCAATCATCAGCTCTTCACAACGACTCCGGTTCAGTATTCATTTTTTTTTTTTTATAATCAACATCCGATTTTTCGCACCAACATCTCATCTGAAGATTTGATTTACAAAAATGAAATCTTACAACACGAAATCTAATGAGCACAACAAATCAAAGCGACGCCGTAAACACCGATTAAAAACAGTAAAAATCATCTGACGCTTCATCGTCCTCGTCAAGATAAAGACGCCTTATCACGCAGTATCCTTTATATAGAGCGCGCTTATCGATAAGCGCGCGCGCGCGCTCAAATTAAAGCGATTCGAAATCAGCGCTCGGATTCGCGTGCGAGAAATAAAAAAAAAAGCTCGAATCAGCGGCGACCGATCGGGGTATAATCGCACTGGCCGCTATTGTGTAAGCAAAGAGCGCCGGTTGCGCAGACGAGCGAGCACATCGCGAGCTCGCCGAAAGAGAAAGTGCGGCGCGCGTTGGGGCAGGCCTCGATATATGTTATGTAAAAGTTATAGACGAACGCGCGAACGCGGGAATCCGCGCTATTGCATTCACCTTCCGAAGGCCGCCGTCGCGAGCGAGCCTCGATATTATACCGCCGTCGGACCCTGCCGCGGGTGTCACTTCGCTCTCGGCCGGCCGACCGCTTCCGTATAAACTGCTGTTGCACCGTCAGCCACCGCGCCGGGGTACATTCGCGAGCGAGCGAGAATTTTTCCACCTGCAGCTATTATACGAAGCGCCGCGCGCCGGAAAACTTTCTTCGAGGAAGTGCAGTGTTACGTTGCCGCTTGTGGGATTAGATGATGCCGGGGAAAAGTTCCCGTTAGCTTTGCGCCAGTCGCGCGCTGTGCATCGCCCGGCTGGTGTGGTGCTCTTATTTTATTTATTTTTTATTTACTTATTTTTTCACCGGCGGCTCGAGTGAGATGCGTTTGAAATTTCGGGGTGACGAGGGTGGAGGTCTGTGCGAGGAGCAAGGAGGTAGGAGGTTGTGATTTGTGACACGATTTGAGAGTTATTTAAGTATTGCGTGAATTTTGTGGAGGTAACGTCACTTTGTTTTATTAAATTTACTGGTTTTGCATCGAGTTATCCTAATCCTAAGAATTTATTATCTTTATTATCTTTAAAAAGTAAATTAAGAAATTTAAAAAGTAGTAAATAATTTGAGTGATTTAAAAAGTAATGTACAACTCAATGGTCTATAATTTTTTCAAACGGTGCCGTCGTTAATTGAATATAATATTAAAGCATTTTCTGGTTTAAATATTCTGGTTTAAATATCATACCGATTCGATAACAATTTTGTACATTTCTAGTCTAGTTCACCGCGTAATAGGTTTCCCTTGAAAAAGTATTTTTTTAGTTAAGAAACATAGAATCAGATTAAGGCATAACAGGTTACAATGTAATCTTTTCAAACGCAAATTCGAATTGGAGTTTACGTTACATAAGTAGAAAATTTTTTTGTTGCAAGTTCAAACTTCGAAAGCATTGTTGCATCATAATTTGACCACTACCAAGTTGAAAGTTCTTCATACTGTCAAATTAATTTTACTCAATCATCTTGAAACAAAAAATATAATTAAATGTACTGCGTCTTTTATCGATGAACCTAAAGACAAAGAAACGACGAACAGGGACAAAGAAAAAATAAGAAAAGTAACGAACAAAGAGAAGCGAACAATGAATTTAGCATAAAAGAAAGTTTGATTTAAATGCTTAAATGCGTCGTTGTATTTTTTTTTCCAGAGTGCTCGTTTTTCCGCCTGTGAACAATTACAGGCGATTTCTCGTCCATCAACTGGTGCAGGACCACTACGGTGACTCGCTGCAAACATTCTCCATCGGTCAGGGTTCCGCCAGAAGAATCGTAGTCTGTTACAAATCCGACTTTATAAGGTAAGAACGATTAATCGACAGGCAGATTAATCTATCGCGCTTTCTAATTCGTGCTGAAAGAAATTCATCAATCTTTGCGTGCATTCTCTTGATACTGCAAAAAAAATCTCGCAGAGCATTCTCTAGATATTGTAAAAAAAAATGAAATAAATAAAATAAAACTCGTAGGTATATAAGTACATACTTATTTTAAACTAATTTAATTAATACAAATTTTTATTATTCCGGCGTTTAGACCACCGCAAGTCAATGGTGTTTCATCTCAAGCGAGTGGCGCTGTCACTGGAAAATCTTTCTGGACCATGGGGATCGAAAGTCAGTGCACGCCTAGTGCGTCACCTGAGCACAGCGTTCAAAAGTCAAGGCAGAGTGAGTCACTAATATCTGTATTAACTTTTTATTATACTGTTTGCTCGATCAATAAATCTGAATTATCTTGCGGCAACGTATGACTGTAATCATCAACTGTATATAAAAAACCTTCTTTGTCTTCGTTTAATAATTATAATATAATTATATTTTTAGTAAAATCTGTTCCCACGGTTGAAATATATCGACCACCTGCTGCGAGAAGGGCTAGATTGGAGAAATCGCCTGCAGGTCCACAGCCGGCAGAGCAAGTGACCTCGGATACATCCGCAAGGTAATTTTTACAACTACTGGTCGATAAGCCATAAATTAAAATTTATTAAAAAAAAAATACGAAACTTGCTTTATTTCATTTTAAATTTTCGTAAATCCTTTGATAAAGGAGTCACAAAGAAGACACCGAACGATTTCAATGGATATTTTTCTTATCAGCCACTTTATTTATCCATGTATTAAAGTACGCAGAATTTCAAGGTTTCGTTAATATAAAAATTTACTCGTTTCTTATTTTCAGGACGAATCGTCAAAAGCGACCGGATCGTGCGGTTTATGTACCAAGACACCGGCGCAGTGCTGCGGAGACCGAAACTAATAATGTCTCCTTGCCCGAAGTCCAGTCCAAAACTCCGAGAGAGTCGCCGCGTACCAGCGCAAGGCCGGTCATCGACAGAACCGCGAGTGAACGTACGACCCTCAAGGAAACACCAGTTACGCCGACCGAAAGTATGGAGACACAAGCGATTCCTGAAAAGACACCAACGATAGCAACTGATTTCTCGGATATGAAAAAAGACGTCCAAGAAGAAACACCAATGACGGTTGATTGTGCTGTTGAAGCAATGGATGATCGAGTTACGTACGCAGAAACGTCTGAACCGATGAATACATCGGAAGTGATAGATGAAACAATGAAATCGGACATTACTACTGACACGGAATCCTCAACAAGTGAGTCGCTAGACAAAGTGTTGGAAAAACAATCTGAAGAATCACCCGTTTGCCTTGACGAGTCAGACAAGAGAGATCGGAGAAAATCACCTACGATTACCGATAACGGGAACTGCGACGAGAAAACTGAAACTGCCTCCTCGAGTATCGAGCAAGAATCGACCGATTCACAAGTTATTAGCAAAAATGAGACTGCTCCTTCCAGTCCTCGAAAAATCAATGACGAGCCTCGTAGCAAAAAAAGGGATAAAGTGGTTAAACAGGCACTGGTTTCTCCGGTGTTGATAATATCGACAAAAGAAACCGAGAAAGAAGCGAAAACGACGAAAGCAGCAGTGCCGGTTACGCCGATGACACCAATGACGCCGCCCGAAAAAAAAGTAAAAAAGGTCGAGAGACCTAAGAGTAAACCTGCGCCACCACCCTTGCCACCCACTAAACTCAACCGTGATGAATGCGATTGGGACAGCTTGTTCGACGATAACGGCGACTGCCTTGACCCAACGCTAATGGAGGAAGTAAGTGCATTTACATATTCCTCATTGAATAATAGCTCGTTGGGGGGTGATTTCTTTAAGGTTGTTTTTAATAGAATAATTTCCTGGTTGTCTGAATTTTCAAACAAACAAAAATTTATAATCTTCCACATTTATTTTAACTTTTGGAAACAATTGTAAAATGTATACTCTATAAAATTTTTATTTTTAGTTAACATCTGCAGTAGGCGAAGTAATGATAGAGAAACCAAAGAATACTTGTAAAGCATATAATCGACCCATTGAAGTCTCGAGTGACGAATACGGTCACGTACTGGAGATTTATAACTTTCCTTCTGAGTTCAAGTCGAGCGATCTAGTTGCTGTATTTAGTCCTTTTAAAAGTGAAGGATTTGAACTAAAATGGGTGGACGACACTCACTGCCTTGGAATATTCAGCAGTCCTCTTGTTGGTTAGTAGTTTAATTTTATGCATTACACTAGACCCGCAAATACTTTGAAAAAATATTCATTTTTGTTGAAATACTGGTTGTAAAATTAATTTTGGTTTAACCTTCTATTTAGACTAAAAAAATATAATTAAATCAGAATTTATAGATTCTGTAAGACATGTTAGCATTAGTTTTTGTACTTTTTTTGCCTATTTGAGTTCAGCAAAATTACTTAACTGCTTAGCATAAATTCTGCCAAAGTATTTCATTGCTTTCTAACTTTCTAGTATCACGTTGTCTATTATGTAACGTTACACTTACTTCATGCGCGAGATTAATAATTACCAAGACTTATTGATTTTATTTTCAAACTAGTTACTGAAACAGGTTTGTCCGCAGGTATTCGGAAGTATCTATCAAATTTAAACGTGTTCTATATTCTCTTATCATATAAGAATTTCAAAATAGTAATTCATTTAAAATTACGTCAAATTTATTCAAAACAACTATTTTTAGCTGCTGAAGTATTAGCGTCGGATCACCCATTTGTAAAAACGAGACCACTGAGCGAAGCTACTGCATTAAGTAAAACAAAGGCAAGAAGAAGCTCCGAATTCCTTCAGCCTTACAGAACTCGTCCTGAAACTTGCGCCGCCCTTGCTAGACGCTTAGTTACTAAATCACTTGGTGTCACCCTTGCTACTGCTAGACAAGAACGAGAGCAAGAAAAAATTGTATTGCGTGAAGCCAAAGGTAAGCGAAATTAAAATGTTTATATTTTTTATATTTTTGCACATTCCTGAGAACGATAAAGTGGATATTTCGACGTGGGCGTGCAAAACAATCGCACACGAGCCACGGAAGATAAAAAAAGAATGCTTCGCCTTCAGCTCGGATGACAATTTGAGATTTGAGGTCATTCTTTCTTTTTCTACCTGCATCAAATATTATTTTCTTTTATTAGAAAATTTGTATAACCTTATAATTTTGTTTTTAGAAAAAAAGAGGCTTGCAAACAAACAACGTGAAGAGGTTTGGGAAGGAATTATAGCGCCGAAGCCAACTTCCTAGGAAATTTTTATACAAGAAAGTTTATAACAAATATCGAATTGCGTTGTGTTTCAACGCGAGTGTACGTGCCTTTTACCAGGGGCTCAGGAACAGTAGTGACTAAGGTTTTGTGATTTTACAAATATTTTCCTGTTTATCTTTTTATAAACATTAATTTAATTGTTAAACTGATTCCTGAGACTTTTAAGTGCATATAATACTATGTTTGTACTGTAAAAGTACATATCAATACAAATGAAAAGTAAACATTTATTTTTAACATTCTTTTTAGTAATACTTAGAATACTTTATCTTCGTACAACTACGATTTAATATCATAAAAATCATTTCATTTTCATGATGGACAATAAAAGGACATTTAAATTATGCATTGTTAATGAGCGTTGATAGATTCACATCAATTGTACCGTTAGTGATAAATTTCAATAAAATACTGTTATTTCCGGGGTTCTTTACCGACGTATTATAAGTGATTCATTACGCACAAACTCACAAACAAAATAGTGACTCAAGAAAATAAGTACGTAATTTTCATTACAATTTGTACTTACAATTAGCAATGAAAATTACAGACAAAAATCTTATAACCGTATTTTTTTACACGCCCGTCGTTAATATTGTAAGAAAATATAAGCGTGCAACACAGGACCTAGTCATAGTATGAAAAGTGTGTTAACTATATTTGATGTTACTTCTTCATGTATTCGAGGGAGACATTAAGGTCAAAAATATAATAAAATATTTTACGAAATCATATACGGCAGTTTTTACTTCAAAGTCAATTATTATTATTCCTACGTAAAAATTTTTAAGTATGCATGAATTTATGCGTTTAAAATTTCGTTGAACAATATTACAAAATCACGAATTGGCAGTTTTATCATTAAACGCACTTCTGTTAATTATTTGTCTTTTAAATTACCATTTTCCTCCCTTCTTTTTCTTTTTCTGTTGAACCTTTCTTTGTTGCTGTCGTGGTCCTAATGTTTCTGCAGCTGGACTTTGACGCGGGTTTGGTGAAGGCTTCGCATTTGACATTTTTGTAATGTCGCTAAAAATAATAGTTAAAAATATTAAATTCAAAAAATTTCGAATTGTATTTTAAAAAAAGTCAAGTGAAAATTTCTTACAATTGGTCGCTTGCTCCAGTTGCTGCTCCTTGAGTTCCCTTCATGGCAGCATCCCGATTTCTTCTATCCCTCTTTTTCCTAAATCCAGTTCTCTCGTGCTTAGGTAACCACCTTTCAGGATCTGGTGTCGCGTTTGCATCATAATTTTTGGGAAGTTTGCCCTTACGCTTTCGCTTCTTGCGTTTCTTCTCTGCTGATTCAGGTTTCCTAAAGTAAAAACGGAGAAAGTAAACTTCAAAATTCTTTTAATTAAAACTAGAATGTAAAGAAATCACGTACCCTGGAGATGGTTCTACTTTTCTTTTTACGACTTTCATGCCAATTACCCAATTACTACTCTCCAAAGCATCAACATCAGTAGATTCTGCTAAGTCACGTAACGAAGGTAATCTTTTAGATAGACTCTGTGCCTTCGCAGGATCAAATTGCGCGTAAGCAACAATCAACTGAGCCAAAGTTTTTGTATCAGAAGGCGAAGCAGCGAGAAGCTCTTCCAAGCTTGCCGCAGCAACAGCCACTTCGCCACCACGCAGATGAAAATCGGCTGCTTGACGCCATAATTTTCCAAGATTACCTGTATTTTCCTACATTTATCAATAGATATTAATATATGTATTTTGAAATCATGAATTCTATTAGTATTTAAAAAATACCTTATTTTTCTTATAATAATTAACAGCGTTCTTAAGAACAGCTGAAGCCTTATCTCTGTTTCCATTAGCCATATGAAGAGTCACCAGGGTGCTAACTATTCCAGGTAGTGATTTTTCAGTTTCAGTTAAGTTTTCTAGTATATTAATAGCTTCATCTCTTTCTTCATTGCCTAATAGCAATTGCAAGCAAGCTAATTTTACTGGCAAATAATTTGGGCCGCGAGCATGTACATCCAATAGTTTTACAGCTTCTTTAGCCTTTCCTTCTCTAGCAAGTTGGACAGCTTGTATGGTCACTGTTTCTACTGTCAGATCAGGATAATCTTTTATAAATGATTTGCACAATGATTGACACTGCTCTCCCTAAAATAAAGTAAATTATAATTACTTATTAAAATTCATTGAAAATTACCATTATTACTGATTAATTACTCTTTAGCTATTTTGATTTTTAAATACTTTTTTAAGTGTATTTTTACCTGGTTTGTATACAGGGCCAACAAACATTGATTATAAGCAATGCTCTTTCGCTGTTTGGAAGTTAGTTTGTGTTCAAGACCTTCTTGAGTAGCACTCTTCATTCTCTTTTTACTATCAAAGACATTTTGATCTTTATTTAATGCTGCTACATTGTTACTTGCTATGGCTACTAATGCAATGTCATCAGGTCTCTTTTTAAGAGCTGCAGTATACAATGCTTGGGCTTCTTTTTCACGACCTTGAAGTTGTAAGCAATAACCCAATTGAACTCTAATAATACCAAGTTCATCTTCTATTTCATCCTCTGTCATTCCATCTTCTTCCAAAGAGTCTCTGCACATTTTCTCTGCTGTGCGTAATTTCTTTTCAGCTTTAGCTAAATTAGATTTGTCACCATCAGCAGTAGTTGCAATCAATTGACATGCAGCATTGTAAGTTAATTCATAAGTATGCTCTCTTAGAGATGGTACTTCTATTTTCTAAAAATTTATATATTTAAATTTTCAGTTTAGAGTATTTAAATTATTTCAAAAATTCTTATTAAAAATACATTAAAATGGAAATATGCAATACTTACAGAACCTTCCAATGCCAAGTGTACAAGTACAGCAGCAAGATTTGTTTCTCTTTCATCTTCATAGTCATCATTTGAGTTTTTGATAATATCCCGATAAACTGAGAAACAATCTTCATACCTTTCTAACCGATAAAGTATCTGAGCTTTCAGCTCTTTTACTTTTAGTGGAGGATTTTGTATATTTTCAATAATCTTTAAAGCATCTGGCACTTGATTTAAACGGTAAAGACAGTAAGCCTTTTCGAATTCCAATTTTCTGCAAAAAAAAAGGATGATATTAAAATGTGACTTAGTACTATCAAAAAAAGGAAAAAGTTAAAAAGAAAAACTTACGGAAACAGTTTGGGATACTTATTAATAATCTGTAAGGCATCGTTAAATTTGGACAGCTGTATAAAACTGACAACTTTGCAATGAAGCGCAGCTTCATCATCTTGTGACAGTCCAAGAACTGAAATAAATACATGGTTTTCATAAAGTTCAATGTTATTTTAATCAATGTTATTTTAATAGAGAAAACTAGTAACCTCAACATATGTTCTACAGAAAATTTTGAAAAAATGATTCAACACTTACTTCTATTTGCTGTTTTTAAGGCTCTTTCGTATTCTCCATTTTGGCCCTGCTTATAAAGCTCGGCGAAAAGGCTGTAAAGATTATTATCCTTCGCAGCCATTGTTATCGCACGTATTTTATTTATTTAACAGCAAGATCGCCATCCACTGTCGGACATGTTCCGAAAGTAGTTAGTACCTGTTTATTTTATGGAAATCACGCGTGCTCCGAAATTCTGGACGACATCAGCGCCACGCCTTCAAAACGGAGCAGGTCAGTTCGCATTCAAAAATCGCGGGAAATCAAAATATTTTGAAAGTGCAATTATAAATATTGATACATTTCATTAATGAAATATTGTAAATAATTAACTGTTATTTGTAACTGCATATAGCTGTGGGCTGAGTATGCATAACAAATAGTATCAATTGCTATTTTTATTAGTATTGTTTATATAATTATGTATTAAATAATAATAACAAAAATTAATTAAATTTCATCCTTAATTTTTAATCGTACTTTCAATAGTTTATTTAAAAAAAACTCCATATCTAAGTAAATAGTGGATGTAAGAAATAGAATATAAAATAATGTAAATATTTGTTATCGTGCAAAAGTATTTCAAGTAGAAATAAATAATATTAATAAGATATTTTAATAATATCAATTATCAACATTCTTTAATAGTTTTTAATTTACCAGAAGTTACTTTTATAAGAATTTCATGGACTTTATTAATAAATAAGCTTTACATAATTTATGGATAAGATTCATAAGACTTGCTACGTACAATACTGCTAATAAAGCTACTTAAAAAAAAGCTTCATTATCTTACAAATTGCGGTCTTCTCCAAAAGCAGACTTGATAGGAAATCAATACTCGCTAAGGGAAGGACAATCTTGGATGCCAAGGCTTGATAAGCTCATTCACATTGAAATTTATTACGTTCTCATGAATTGTAATCGAACCCCTTGACGCTAGCATAATTCATTATACAACAAAAATAAAATAAACAGTAAAAGAAAAATCTTAAAATCCGAAAAAATTCAATCCCACCGGCAGTTTTCCAAAGACTCTCTCTACACAACATCGAAAAGATCGTAAAATTCCACTCGACCAAAAAAGACGAGTACTGTGCCAAAGCCGATGACTCTGGCTAATAAAGGCACCGAATTCCCCCTCTCGCGCATACACACATCCTGAAGTGCTCTCAACTGCCATATTCCGGCGGCCAGGCCATTCTCCACAGGCATGCCGCATTCGCGCGCACACTCACACACAGCCAGCCTTCCTCAATGCCCGCACACACGCTCGAGGGGTACATTTTACGTTCGTCGAACCCTCGGGGTGCGCGCGCGTCAGGGGCGAGGCGCCACTCACCCCTCGCTTGGCCCAGCACAGTGTTACGTATACGCACACCCTGCCGCGCCGAGTCCGGCATGCTCTCGCGCGCTCCCCGCATTCCCTCACACATGCAGGCCGCGCGCGGCGCTTGACCAGCTGATCGCGCGCGCACCCCTTTCTCGCCGGCGCGCCGCTCGCTCCGTCTCTGTCGGGCCTCGCGCGCCTCCTCCCGTGCACCTTCGATCGCGCGCGGCCACTGGCTCCGCCGAGGAGCGAGCCAAGGGCCCTTCGAGTGCCGCTCCTCTCCCTAGTCCTGCAGTGCGCTCGGAGCCACTCCAGCAGCGTATACCGGAGCAGCCCGCGCTCTCCTGCACAGCAGTCGCCTGAAGCGCCCGGAGGCCCGGGAGGACTTGCCGAGGGGCCGGAGCGTCGCGATCCCGGCCGCACCAGGAGTCACGGAGGAGCGAGCGAGACCGAGGTAGGTTAGGCGCGGCTATTATTTAGTGTCCTTGCGTTAAGACTCCTTTCGTTTTTTTTTTCCTCTTCTTTTTTTGTTCGTCTTTGTATGCGTTATACTGCCACCCGCTTGCACCGCTTTTTCTTTTTTGCATGGACTCTTCGATTCTTCGTGCCCTGGGCGCGTCGAGCGATTTTCCAGAAAGGACGACTCGACGTAATTCCGATGGTGCGGAGACACGATGGCTGGGGGAATAATTGCATTACGGGGGTATCGAGGCACGTTGTATACTGCACGAATGAAATTCGAGCAAATTGCACTTTTAGAACGTGCGGATATTTCAAAGCTCGTACCATAGTATATAATAATCCTTTAATGAGCTTAATATACATACCGTCAGGCGGACTGCAAAATCGGAACACCCGTCGTATATGCGTAAAATCTAAATTTTTTATAAAACAAAAAATAAAATAAAATAAACTGCATATTCTTTCGCGACAAAAGTAGCTTTTAAAGTCGGCGTACGAGAGAGGCACATTTTTAAAGCATAATATATGTATATACTCCGTGCAGTAATAAAGGCGCTCCTACAACGACGGCGGAGGAGTGCCGTTTCGGAGCGGCTCCCTCGAAAGTTACACCGCCGAAGCTCACACGAGGAGTACGCCCCGGTCGTCATATAATATTTTTCATTTTTTAAGCGCCGCGTGCACGGGGATATAGTGTGGACGAGGCGTTAAGGCCGCGCGCACAAAGGGAGCCCCAGAGTCTCCGATCCGCTCCGTCTTTCTTGCACCTGACGGGTGCACGTATATATACGCGAATTCGTAGCCATGTGTGCGTGTGCAATTGTGTGCAGTCAGCCGGCTCACGCACACGCAGACACGCGAGCGGCTCGCTCGCCATACGCTGGCGTGTAATAAAACGAGCGAGCGAGAGGGAGACAAAGGGAAGCCTTATTAAAGCGCGTCGCGCGAGGACCAGCCGTGCGCGCGCCTGTGCGAGTGCACACGGACGCGGCGAGCCGGCCGCTCGATTTTTCATCGCGCGCGTCAGTCGCGAGGGAGTCCTGCCCTCCGCAATGGTAAAATCGGATTTGCGGCCGAGCCGCGGCCACGAGTGCGCGAGCCACGCGGAGCAGCAGCCTGCGAAAAGCGAGAGGAAAACGTCGGAGACCCTGGGAAAAGCCGCACGGTAAGCTCCGGGTCGGCCCTTTTTTTTGCCGTCGTTTAGGACGCGGTTTACGAGGAATTATCGCGGGGGCGGGGGGACTGCGAGGGTCGCCGAGAAGTTTCACCTTTTTTTTTACGGCGGAGTGAGGAGTGTACGCGTTGTGGTCGAAGGACGCGAGGAGACGGGAGGGAATGCCTTTTAAAGACATTTGCAGACTTTTGCCCTTGCACGTCGAGGCTGACGTATTACCTACTCCTCTTGGAAATATATTTTCACTTTTATTTTTTGCCGCTTAATTACATTTCATTGGGTTTCTGGGGGGTTTTCTTAACGTTGTAGAATAATTAGGGGTTTGTTGGGGAATTAGGTCTGAGTACTTGTTATGTACTGTTATTAAATTTTTAGACGAAGTGTTATTTTAAATTTGTTTAAAAATTTTTTTTTTAAAGAATTTTTTTTGCGGTTTAGTTTGCTTGCATGTATTTTCGTGTGGCTCATTATCGGCGTTCTCGTAAAACAGCGCTCGTAAAATTGAATGCTTAAAAGATAGCGCAGTATAAATCAAGGTCAACAGTCGCTGTACTAAACTATACGAAGCAACGAAATCGAAATTTAATACAATATATTGCTAAATCTATTTAAAACTAAATGCGTTCGTAACTATTTTAATAATAGAATATACTTGTTCTCACAATAGTTTTTAAAACTTTTTTTTCGTAAGATACTGCAATTTGGAGTTGTACTGTAAAATTCGTTTTAATACAAAATTCTTATCGCTAAGAATAAAAAATTACGAAATTATTTAAATATTTCGAAATGTTTGACTTGTAATTCGCCAATTATTTTTGCAATCAACTTTTAAAGATTCGCGCTTCTTATTCAAGGCCATGACTCCATATTGAAAAATTCGGAGCAAATCTGTGAAGTTCGCAAATTGACAGAAACAATACTCTCTATTACTGTCAGAGTCACTTCTATATTTTTCATTCTTAAATGCGTTACTATTGCACTTACTATGAATGATATTTACTACGCTTTATAGTAAAAAATATATTAATGGAAACAGAGCTCCGATGATTTGATTTATTCACTTTCTTATAGAGTATGTAAATATGAATTTTTATATAATCTGCATGTATATTTAAACATTTAAATTTTACTCGAAATCGCAGGATCTAAGGGTGTGGTTGGTCACTTTTTCCTGAATAATTTATTCATATTAAGTACTGTACTGAATTCTCTGCGATATATCGACACGTCTACCTTTCTCTTGACAATAATTCGACATGCAAGAGTAATTCCCATTAACCTTAAAAAAAAAACGAAGTTAAAGTAGTCGAACGCCTAAACCTTATACTGCCGCTGCAGCTACAGCGTGAGTGCATGAAATACACTATATAGCTAAGTCGAGCAAACTGTAAACACTGTCAGTGACCGTAATCGTAGAGTCATTCTCAAACAGCTTATACGCACGCACGTTCGTTTTACGATATATACATTTTCATTCTCTCTCTCCCGACTCCCATCAAGAACCTGGCCCGCGGCTGCTCTCCTTTCACGCGTCCGCAAAGATACACGGCGATCGGTGCCCCTGCACACGTGTGCGTCGCGAAGTGGCGGGGGCCCTCTCAACAGACATCACACTCATAAGTAGCATCACCTTACTCGCCGATCCCGGCGAGAGGATCGGAAAAGCCGCGGCGCCGCGCGCTCACCTTAGCGGTGAAAGCGAGACAGCGCGAATCGAACCGCCGAGAAGGTGGGGGAAGGGGGGGGGGAAGGATCGAGTTGGAGATTCCATGCGTCCGCGGCGTTTATGACGTCGTCAATGGCCGTCGTCGTACACGCTATCCGCGCGCGATAATTCAGCAGCCAGCAGCAGCCGTCCCGTGCGAGGGGCGCCCGTCGAAGGGAGGGATAATAGAGAGAGATAAAAGGCGGTAGGCAGTCGGCGCGAGGCCCGAGAGGGGAAAAAAAAATAAAGCCAAGCGCCCGGGGGGTCTCCGGGCGCCGCGCAGCAGCAGCAGCAGGCAGCGAGCTGTCTGCAGGGGCCTCCGTGCATACTGGCCCCCGGGTCCACGTCCCCGCGCTGGCCGAGTGAAGCTGCCGTCGTCGACGCGTCCACGTCGCGGAGCATGGGCTCCAAGAAGCACAAGAAGCACAAGCGCGAGAGGCACGAAGGTGAGCGACAGAGACGGAGGGAAGCAGAGGGAGAAAGAGCCGCTCTGCGCGCGCGTCTTGTCATCTGCACTCTCGGGAGGCACGCGAGCGATCCCCGGAGGCGAGCGAGAGAGACTGCGAGATATGCCCGCCGCGGTGCCCCTTGTTTTTCTCGCCGTCCCTCCTTCCTTCCTTCCTTCCTATGTACACGCCGCCCGAGCGTTCCTTCGTACACCTCGCTTCCGTCCCTACTCCGCGTCTAAGAGCGTAGGCGCAGCCCGACGCCGCCGACCCGCCTTTTGCCCCGCGCGTTTACGTATATACCTACACCTTCGTACTGGTGGCGGTTTCGTGTTTTTTTTTTTTTTTTTGCTCTCGTTTTTCCTTCCTTCCTCCGCTTCCTTACGTCCGCCCATCCGTCATTCCGGCGCAGACGCGTGCGGAGTGCCCGCTTGGGTTGCCCCTGTAGTGGTCAGTTAGTGGTGAGTATCGGGTGTTCCGGGAGTACGGGATGAACGTTATGGTATAATTGGATTCGGAGTGCGTGAGTGGATGCTGCTCTGTTCGAGGAGTCAGTTTGGTACTTTTAGTTTTGGAGCACTGTTTGGAGCTTTTAGTTTTGGAGCACTGTTTTATGTGGCTTCATGAAATTAAAAGCTTACTCCGCTTTAGTTATTTTCAATTTTCATGCATAGCTTATTTGTCAGTGTTAACGAGCTTTGTAATAATCCCAAACATGACTCAATTACTATTTTTAACCCGCTGCCACTATCTTTTTGATATTTTGTAGAATAAACTGATTAACATATTTCATATTGTCTGAACAATGAATATTAGTGTATTTTTTTTAATTAAAACAGAAACTGTAACTGTAATAGAAATAGACTAAGTGGATATACAGTAATTTATTCTTTATTTTTTTTTTTCAGCTGAAGGCCTTTATTCAACTCCGGAAAAGCCCCCAGCTTTGAAGTTAATTTTAAAAGTTGGTGGTAATTGTGGAACTCCAGAACACGGTGGAAGTGAATCACCAAGCCAAGCAATAATGTTGTCACAGCACTATCAGCAGCAGCTGGGTTTTAATTATTCGGTGACTGCTGGGGAACAAGAGTACGATAGATATCTAGGGCACAAAAAACTAAAAAAGAAGAAGAAGAAGAAAGACAAACGTCACAAGCATCATCACAAAGATAAAAAGAGGAAGAGAGAAGAGTCCAGTCAAGAATCTGTTGGTGACGGTGATGAGAGCATCCTGGAACCACCAAAAAAAATCATATCCAATCATCAGCAGTTGCCTGTGAGGCCTATCATTCCTACCAATAATGAATCAAGAAGCACAAATCCTACTGCAGCTAGTGGCTTATCCCCTCATAGAGAACCTCGTACTTGTGTTCTCAGAAAAATTGCAGAAAGGACACCTCTTCAAAGATTATTGGAGCATTTACTTAGGTGAGTTAAATTGGATGCTTTTATTTATCACCAATTGTTTCATTACCACATAAATCAACCATTTTTTATTTGCTAACATAGGTCAATGGAAAAACGAGATCCACAACAGTTTTTTGCATGGCCTGTCACAGATAACATTGCTCCAGGGTATTCTCAAATAATTACAAATCCCATGGATTTCAGCACAATTAAACAAAAAATAGATGATAATAATTATCAAAATCTCAATGAATTTGTAGATGATTTTAAATTAATGTGTGATAATGCAACAACTTACAACCAACCTGACACTATTTATTTTAAAGCAGCTAAAAAGTTATTGCATGTTGGTTTGAAAATGGTCACACCCGATAAGCTGAAGCAATTAAGATCTGTCTTAGTGTACATGCAAGATTTAACGAAAGAAGAACTTGGTTTTGAATTAGGCATTGAAGATCCAAATAATCTTGATATTCACATAACTGAAGAACAAATAGAAAAAGAACGAGAACAAGAGGAACAGATTGAAGAAGCTGAAGAACTAAGAAAAGAGAATCAAAGGAAAATGAGATTAGCAAATTTAGGTAAATTTGAGGCAATTCCAGATGACCTCACTCCTGATGAAATTTTAAAACAGGCTAGAGGTGCAGCTAAATTAGCAGCAGAAAAATTAAGTCTTAAACGAGTCGGATCAAAAATGGGATTTTTAAGGCAAAAAAAAGATGGAACAACAAGTCTACAAATTATTGTGCCTGGAGATGGAGTTATACCAGGAACAAATCAAAGGCCTGTTTCTTTAGGACAATTGATAGGAAAGTTGAGTCATGGTACCGGTGCCTTAGCAGGATTTAGAGAAGATAGGAGAAATATGTCAAAACCAGTGAAGCCGCTATATTATGGTGCTTTTGGATCTTATGCTCCTAGTTATGATTCAACTTTTGCTAATCTAACAAAGGAAGAATCAGATTTAGTATATCAGACATATGGCGATGAAACAGCTGTTCAATATGCTGAATCTATTCTTGACTTTGCCAAAGACTGCGATTATACATTAACCATGGTAGATGATTTATTAGACATCTTGACAAATGGGGATCATAGAAAAACGAAAAAATTCCTTGAAGAAAAACGAAGACTTAAAGAAGAGGAAGAAAAAATCAAGCATCTTTTAGAAAAACCAGTTCAAGATGTCAATCGTAACATTCCTTCAGTAGAGAAAGTCAAGATTGATATTGATCAATTAAAGTCTTTATCAGATATTGGAATTGATGTAAACTTCTTAGAATCACTAGGTAAATATATATCTTTTATAATTTACAAAGTTTCAATTTAAGCAAATGGTTTAAAAAATAATTTTTATTTTATTTTTTGCAGAGGATGATTTGAAAGTATCCGAAGATCGTGGAGTGCTACAAAATCGCCTTGACGACACATCTAATATGTTAAATAATCTTAGACAAACTCAGCACGATCGTCTTTCAGCACCACCTCCACCTCATTTAGCTAATATACAAAAAGCCTCAGAATCAGAAGTTACACTTGCTGAAAAAATAACTGAGAACTTAAGTGACATAGCAAAAAAACTGCCACCTTCTGCTATAGCACCTGTGGATGGTTTAAGAAAAGCCATGGGTATAGCACCTCTTGGGGGACCAGAACCAATGGAAGTTGAACCGATTACACACAATCCTTCCATTGTTACAGAAAATGGAATCATTCAAGAAAATAGCTCAAATCAAGAAGCAAATAATATGTTACCTATGTCAATATCGTTGGATATGAATAATGTTAGGCAAGGACAAATACCAATGCAAATGGTTCTCGGACAAAATCAAACGGCATCAATACTTGGTACAACAGAGACATCCGGGGTTAATGATTTAGAATCTGAACTGCGCGAGTTCCTGGAGAGTGACCCAACATTAGGGCACTCTCCTCTTCATGATGACAAAACGTTAGAAGATATTCTATCAGAGTCTTAGCACGTAATATAATTTTTAACAAATAGTCAGTTGAATTCTTGTAATTGAAAAAAAAAAAAACTGTAAATTTGTGTAAAATGTAAGTTTCAACTATAAGACTAACATAAATTTTAAAAAATATATAGATACATTTGATAATTAATCATGTGCTTATTTTTTCACCTTGTAAATATTTTCAATAATCATTCATAAAAAATTATAAATATCTTATACTCGAAAGTTTTTATTTATAATTTCACTTGTATATATACTTTTAAAATTATAATAAAAATTTCTCAAGACAAATATTCATATATTTTTTATCTTTCATATGCTTATCTTTGTTTATTGTTTATAGTTTATTAAAAATTTATTTCATACTCACACGCTACTGAGCCCTGAGAAGCTATATGTCCATTTACATTGAGAATATTGAAGAAATCGGAATGCGAAGGGTGCAAGAGTCAACCTGTAAAAGTTAAAAATAAAATTAATAAATAATGACGTATAATATAAATTACCTACTGACTGTCGAGTCTACTGAAAATTGAGATATAGTAAATATTATCCCGCTGTATACTGCATCAATTGATATCCGAATAGAGCTGGCGGAGGGGTGACGGTAAACCCCCCTCCCCTCCTCCTTCAACAGTGTGACACGAAATTATAGATATAAAGGCGCGGCGAGAAGTTTCAGTGCTTTCGCGGTTATTTAGATTTGTGTGTGTCCTGTTATCAAATGTTCCGGTAACAAATACAATTTGCAAGAAAAGTACAAAGTTTTACACGAATCGAAAGTGAATAATCACTTTCAATTAAATGAATCAATAGAAAAAATAGTAGAAGTACTTACTTAGCACGTAATTGTATTCAAACAAAGGTTATACAGAATGTCCGCACCAATGGTTTTGTGTCAACTGTGGATGGGAGGGGTAAGTGCATATTTTGAAAAGTTTATTCATTTTTATGAATGATCATCAAAACTCATTTTTTACATTTTAAATTAAAATATCTTATCTATGAAATTTATTCAATGAAAACAAACTGGAAACATAACCCCAAATACAATGTTGTGATTATTATGTTTTCTAAGAAATTACTATACCTATATCTAATAGAATTTATGAAATATTTGATGGTTTGGTGATTCAATGATAAAGTTATAAAATATATTGGTTACTTTCTGTTAAAATGTATGCAGGCTATAGAATTTATATTTTCAGCTTGAGCCGTACATGACAGAAAGTTTTGTAATGAATGCATTTCATAAAATGGGCGAACAGCCGCAAACAGTTAAAGTTATGAGAAATAGGTATACAGGAGAACCAGCTGGTTACTGTTTTGTTCATTTTCCAACCGATGAAATGGCTCTTGATGCCATGCATAAATTAAATGGAAAAGTCATTCCAGGATCAAGTCCAGTAAGTTTTTTTGAGTAGAGAGAAATTTGAATCTGATGTTTTAGATTTTTTTTTACATTTGTTAGTATTTTCATTTAGTGTATTTTGCAGATTTATTATTTTTCTTTTCTTAATAAATAATAAATGACTCATAATTTATTAAATGTGCTCATTTTTAAGGTTTCATTTAATTTATATTTACTAGAAATTTACAAAATTAATTTTATTTTTAAACAATTGTTTCCCATATCCAATAGTATTTTTTATTTTATTATATTTACTAGCTTCATAATTTCAATTTCTAGTATCTAGTCTTACACATTATTAGTGATTTACATTTGACAAAAAAAAAACAGTAAATAAATATTAACAATTAAATTTTTTTATCTTTGCAGCAAGTCAGGTTTCGATTGAATCATGCCAGCACTACTGGAAAGCCAGCAGCTGAAAGGGAGTACAGTATTTGGGTTGGAGATCTTTCAACTGATGTTGATGATTATTCATTGTACAGAACATTTGCAGCAAAGTACAATTCTATTAGGACAGCTAAGGTAATATTGGATGGTTCAGGCTTTAGCAAAGGTTATGGTTTTGTTAGATTTGCCAATGAAGATGAGCAGAAAGACAGTTTGATCACAATGAATGGATACAGAGGACTTGGGACAAGATCATTAAAAATTTGTAATGCAGTTCCTCGACCATGGAGCAAAGTATCAGAGTAAGACAATTTTCATTTTTACATGCTGTTATTTATTTGGAAAAAAGCTTATTTCAGAATATTTAATATTCAAAATTGTTAAAATTTAAAATTTTTTATATTATTTTTATATTTTTATATAGTACACTGTTTGTACATTATGTTGAAAGCATATCTGGGTTTAGTTGAAAATTATGTTTCTTGTTACTCCTATTTATTTAAAAAATTAATTGGATAAAGACCATTTTTTCTAATTACTTATTGTTTGAATTTTAAATTATAGCACCTTTAAATGTGAAATATTCTGAAATTGTTACAATTCCCTATTACATAACTTTTTTACAATTATGTTAAATTTACAGCTCCAATCCTGTTGCATCGTCCTCTGACTATTCATCAGGTATGAATTCGGACTCTTATAACTACTATGACACATCTTCTTATTGGAACAGTTATAGTGCTTGGCAACAAGGTTATTACGAAAGCGAACCAACTTCAGACGGATATAGTAATTATGCATCTGATCGTAAGCCTGAAGAAGATGAACTAGAACTTATCGGTATGTACCGAATATTTATTATTAAACTGTACAGATTTTTTTGCGACAATGATATTTCAGATATTTTTCTGATGCTTAATTATAATACGATTTTTAAATGCTTAATAAAAATAATGCAAATCGTAAAGTCACGCTATTTCTAATTCCATTGTAAAATCATTATCTTTAATATATGTAAATCTTGTTTACTTAAATATACATTAAATTATCGATTTTAAAAAATTATAAAAATCAGTTCAAATAATTACTTACTAATTATAATTTTTTTTTTTCTAGAACACTCAATTCCAGTAGACGTTGACAAGTTAAACAGAGAAATTATTGAACAAGATTACAACATGTGGGATGCTTTGGAGAGCTCAAAGTGGATTCCCTGTGATACTCTAGAATTATGCTACTGATATCAGCATGCCACCAAAACATATAGTCATTAAATGTAACCATAAATCTAAAAATAGATGGATGGGAAAATACTTTATGACAAAAGAATGAAAGACGAAAAATAGCCAGTCTGAAGCATAACGCTAATATGTATTTTTCGTCTTTTTTTTAAAAAAGCATAATAGCTATTGTACAAAAAAAATCATTATGAATTTTACTACTTATTTCATTATTGTAATCTTCAGTCTCTACGTGTTATAATGTACAATTCCCTGATGATTGATATTACTTCCAGCTTCGTTCATTTTTCATTACATGATGTAATATTGGCTATCAATTTATTAATAATGTATATCTATATCATACATAAGTTTGTACAATAAAAATACAAAATAATACTGCAAAACATCAATTTTAAAATTTATAGTTGAATATAAAACAATAATATTCTTAATAATAATGTGCATTAAGTAATTTGAAGACGTTACTGAGGACAAACGTGGTACCAAATAAAGAACTTTTTTAAATAACAAACAATTTATTTTCTTTCTCGCGACACCATTTCGTAATTTGCAGTAAAATCATTTATAATGAATAATATGTTCTATGTAGTTTTAGTGGAATGCAAATTTGCAAAGTGTACCCTGGAAGTTGTAAATTGATGGAGTCTTTGGCTAAGATTATTCGAAGCCCATCAGGTTATTGTAAGAACACAGCTTCTTTGTACATATATTGATCATTTTTTTTTCAAATGAATCTAAGAATTAAGGCTTCTACCTAGTCAGCAATAAAAATTTTCCTAACAAAATTAATCGTTACTAAAAATAATGAACTAAAAAAATTTACGTTTAGATAAAATTCTTATATAATATTCATTTAAAATAAGTAAAAGTAAAAATAATAAATATTACTATCGTTAAAAATTATTTTCATCTACATATAAGTAAATTACCTTAATACGATTTTTATATAAAAAGATATAATTATTGTAACGACACATTTGTTAAAAAAATTTTTTCCTTTTACACTTTTACAATTATAGTTGCATTTTTATATTTTAATAAAAAAATTCTTCGGCTTAAACCAAGCGAAATTTCAGCTGAAAAATCGTTCTTATGGCAGGTGTAACTTGACAGTAGCCTTAGAAAATAATCTGCATATGCCAGGTGAAAAAAACTAAGCGTTTAATGATCTGTGGCACTATATTTAACGGTAAAATTCGAAAAAATTTGTTTTAATAACTTACGCACGATAAGGCTCTATTATTACCTTGACTAAAAAAAGCTTAGTCAAGGTAAAAAATAATGACTTCTGTACAGAGCTCTTTTACGAGCTCACGGCACGTATTTTTAATCTACGTGATCTTGAAATATAAGTTTCACATATCCAGGTGATCCTTCCAATGGTACTGCGCAGAAAGGACAAATTGCAATGTAGCCGTTTGTACCATGTGGTATTGCAACTTTTTCCCAATATCTGTAAAGCAGAATAAATAATTTTCATGCACTGCATTGTATAAAAATTTCAAAGAATATCATAAAGCTCAAATCCACACGTACTTTACAGTTTTCTCGGTAGCCATGTGCCCGCACGGACTAAATGCATATGTCGGTGGACCACTGTCAACGTAAAATGCAGGTTCAATTCCCATGCACAATTTAACAATTGGACCGGCAACTAAGCACATCGGACATCTTCTCGTCGCCTTGTCCTTCTCCTGGCCCCAATCATGGTGACCTTGTACATGGCCGCATTTAAGATAAACGTAGGGCTGTTGCTGGGCGGACTCTGAAGCAGCCTTTCGCGGTATAACGAGTGTGTTGAGGCCGACGGGACACTGGGGTCGACCAGCATTTATCGCATCCACTAGCTCTTCTAAATCGTGCTTCGTCTTAAATATTAAATAAAAAGGTATTAATTATTTGTCTCTTCAAACAAAAAAATATAAGTTTAAAAAAAAAAAAGATAAATAAAACTTAATGTATTTACAATGTGAAAGATTTACTATTTTTAGAAAATCATCTATTAGCACAATAAGCAATATAATTTTCATTCCGAGGCTACAATTTTAAAATGGGACTGTTTCGATTGCGAATTCAGCTGTCGTATAAATTTGACATATTTTCAAAGAGTAGTCGCTCTTCGTGAATACATATTGCTTATTCGATTAGCCATATACTCACGGGCGATTTCGCAAGTCCCTCGGCCGACCTCCACAAGAGTGTCGCCCCGCAGAGATCTATAAGGGTACCATCCTGAAGGATATTATTCTCGTCTTCGACGACATTGCCCTTCTGCTGGGCACTTCGGCTTTCCCGCAGTGAAAAAACGCCGCCACCCACACTGACCTCGCGCCAGTAACCGCACTGAGCCTCTCCCCCGCAGAATTGCCCTCTCGGATGCATAATCAAAACGCCATTTGTTGTCAGTCCATCTATCTCTCTGTTTTCTTGCCACTTTGTGGCTTTTTCCTACATGTTTATTTCATATTAATTATCTTGAAAGATCGTATCTCATGTTTTATGGGATAATGAATATTTTTTGTATGTAAAGAAAAATAATAATAGATAAGTGGATGGCAATCGTTCTTTAAATAGCGTCAATAAATGTTTAAAATTTTGATTTTTTTTTTTTTTTTTTAATAAAAGGAAGAGGTAACAACGTAGTAATAATGAGTCTGATCTTACCCCTAAGAAAATATTTCTCGAGCTATCAAAACCAGCTGCATAGATCCTAGCTATTTTCGGGTCGGAGCGATCAGCGAGAATCCGACACGCAAACCTACTGATGGTACTTTGAGCTACTCGTCCTTCACTTGCAGCGGCTACTTCGCTGCCACCGGGATAAGTGTCCATTACGACGAAATCAATTGGAGACTCTGATGATCTGCCAATCTGTTTTTGCAAATTCTCTCAATTAGTGCAAAGTTCATTGATAAATTTATCAATTTTTTTTTATTATAATTTCGAAATAGACAATGACTGCGTTATTTTTTTGTGGTAACGTTATATCAGAAAAGCAGGCAGTGATATGAACAAACTATAAAAACTATAAAATAATTTTGTTCTGTTATATATGTGCTGAATTATTCTTTGGCTATTTCGAGGGAATAAAATGATCTTCAATTATGCCTTGCCTGAAACATGTCTGTATCTTCATCTTCTGTATATTCTACTATCACAGCTTGCGTTCTGGATAGTGTGTATGAGATTGAATGTTGTTTTGTATTTAAGATGGCTTGAGAGCAGTGAGGTGTTTTGACAACATAATGCTTGCTACGTTTGACACCATTAGCAATAGGTCTCTTGTACAAAACAAATTTACTTCTTCTTCTCCCACGATCACCAGGTGGAAGATATCCATTGTATCTGTGCAAAAAATTGTCTAAACTGTTCAAAAGATTCTTTAATGTATGCAATAGTTTATATTAAATAAAAGCCAAATTTTAAGTAAATTTGACTAATCTACTACTTTGGATCTAATGATGCATTTAGAAAAAGCAATCCTGTATATTTGAATATTTAGAAGGTAGTCTGGCTTCTTATTATATATTTTCTGCATATTTCACACCATTCTGTGTAATCATTTTACAGTACCCTACTCCAAATTGGATTTGTGATCCAATTACTAACTAGTCGGCCATTTAATCCCTGCTGGGTAAATTTTTCTTAAGAAGCCATTGACCACAAGTAAAGAAAATGTAGGTGTTGATTTATGTAATTGAGCATGAGTGGCATAGAAAAAATAAAATTTAAAAATAAAAATGAACAAATAATGATTTTTAATAGTCATTTGTAAAAATAACTAACCAAGTACAAAAGGTTATTTAATTTTTTATGTTCTTTTACTAATTATCTGTAAAAAATTTTCTTTTAAATAATAATAAGTTATTCTTATTTTTCTTTGTTTGTTTAAAGTAAAAGAGAAAGTAACACAAGAATTGTTTAAGTAAATATCCTTGAAAAATGTCGAAAGGTAATACAAATGCATAAGCTTTGCTTAAGATACAGAAAAGTTGTTAGTGATAACAAAACTCTTGATTATCTGTTCTTCTTTGAGATAAGAAATCAATGACCTTTTTTCCCGAAATGACAATGGGACTGTAAAACCTTTAAATTTTTGCTTTACATTCTCATTTCAGTCTCTTACCCAAGAATGACTAGTTCTCCATATTTTACTGCCTGTTTGGGTTTATCATGGTGATGACTCTGTGCTCCATGGGGATGAACATGACTGTGACTATGACTGTGTTTATTGTGAGGACTGTGTGGTTGGCCAACAGCCTCGCCCTCTTCTACGAGAAGGGGGCTTTCGCTGCTGCCGTCTGACCTAGAATTGTGGGAAAAGAAGTATTAACTCATTGTACGGAATCTTATTTAATATATTTTAAACTGATGTGTTATGCTTGAGGTCATTAATGGGACAGAAGCAAATTTTTAAAAATAAGAATGAATTTTTCTTAATAATTTTAATTATTTAGCAGGTATTTGAAGTTTTACTTGAGTTGAAGAGAAATATATTAATTAATACGTAAATGTGTGTAAAAAATGAAGTCTGATAAAATGAAAACTGTTATTAAAAAAAGACAGATATTGGCCAAAGATACAACATACACATAAATTTAGATTTGAAAGTACAGCACACTAATTAAATATAAAATGAACAAAACAAATCACTAGTGATTCATTAGCTACTTGCTATGTAAACGTTTTTGAATATTATTGCAAATTCAGGTTTTTATATTATATCAGGTGCATTTTATTTTAAAGCTTAACAACAAATTTAAATTTTACACATTTTTCTTTTCAAAATAAATTTCAGTTAAAAATAAAAATTAAACAATAATATTGGAAGTATTTAATAATTAAGAAATGATTCATTATCCCAAAGGTTAATAAACAAAAATAGTTTTATTTCTCCTGATATTGTTTCAGTTAAAGAAATATGAATGCTTTTATTGCCAAAATACTTGCAACAGTTAATACGTAGTGTTTTTCTGATAACACATATAATTGCATGCTTATCAAATCAGCTGATTGTTTTTCAATACATATGTATATAACTAGCATGACTTTAATTATCATAAATTATATTTCTTCAGAACTAAAAGTATTAACGTTCTGTTAGGAAGTACAAGACAATGACTTTAGTCAATGGTGTGCAACCTTGGTAAAAAGAACGATGCTTCTGTCATTGTGGCTAGAAGCACACTGTTATGCACCAGTGAATACCATGAATGACATTATTACACTCATAAAAAAGTTTACAGTTAAAATGGAACTATTTTAGAACGTCATCAAACAAAGATATTTACAATGAAAAATCTACTACAAATATTTAGCTAACTACAAATCCCACAAAAAAAAAAAAGGAAAAAGGAAACAATAACTAAACAGTTCACAAGCAAAAAAATTTTCTGCAACATCAAGATCAAATTGAACTGTTTAAATTTCACTCTACTTCAAAACAATAAAGCAGTTTTATGATCAAGAAATTTCTCAGGCAAAAAATACATCCAATTTAGAGTAACTAGACCTTGACAGAATTTATGGTGCTCCTTACTATTAAAATTTATAGAAACAGAAGTAGGTCATGATTAGAATACTGTAACGAATTGGCTTTGCAGAAAATAATAAAAAAAAAAAAGGACGACGTAAATATTGATTTGCGTCTTAATACGTATGTAGCCTCCGCTAATTGCCGCGCTTATCAGTTCAATAAAGTACAATTGTTAGCAATGATTTACGTTATTGCGGCACATTTACACCTGTTATACTATCGAACGGCCTTTAACGCATTGTTCACGAAGGAGCGAATAAATAATCAATTTTCTCGGAGCATTGCATAATATCCCGTGAGAAAGGAACTCTCGCAAAGGCGCGTACAGGAAGAGAAGAACTCGTCGCAGTGCGTTCATCGAGCCGACGGACAACCCGACGGAGCATCCTTTTACGAAAAAAAAAAGTACTCGTTGCCGCTTGGGCGCACGCAGCTTTTTCAATCGCCTAGTAACAAAACCACAGGCTAGCGGCAGGAAACCTCGGGGGCCCGCAGCAAAAAGCGGCACTACCAAGTATAATGCGGGGAGCCAGCGCTTAGGCACGTAGACGGACAGCGTAGGTATAGGATTTCGGAGCAGCGGCCGCTGCTCCGAAAACGAAAAAGTCATCGATGCGGGGGGACGGGAGGGCTTATAAAAAAGAGAGAGAGAGAGAAAACATGGGGGGGGGGAGAGGAGAGCAAGAGAGCGAGATGGCCGTAGGGACGAAGCCGAGGCGGAAGGGCCGAAAATAGAAGCGAACAAGAGCAAAACAGAGAGCGCGTCAGAGGACGTTTACTCGGTGTGCAGCGGCTTACCGTATGACCATTGCGGGATCCGTGTTAGAGGCAATTTTGCCTGTGCGGCGATCGACGCACTCCGCGGGAGGCACTTTAATCGTCGGCGGCGCTCGGCGGTGTTGATCCTCGGCGCTCGTCGTCGGCGCCCTCCCCCGCTCGCGCGAGAGAGCCCTCAGTGAATCCGCTGCTGCTGCTGCTGCTGCTGCTGTTGTTGTCGACGTCGTCGACGCTGCGGACAGGTCGAGCGCGTCTCGCTCGTCGTCGCTCTCAGGCGGCGCAGCGGCGGTTCCTCGACGGCAGCAATAATGCACTCGAGGGCTTCCCTCATAAGTACGGCCGATAGGGACGCAGCGGCCGACAGGCAGCGGCGGCGCAGCCGATATCCATGGTCACGACGACTGCCTCGCTGGGGACGACGTCGCTGGCTCGCCGCTCCACTCCTCCGCTGTCGGGGTGTGCGATCGGTTTCTACGCGCACTCACGGCGTTCCTTATTACCCTCGCTCGCTCGGACTGTCTGATGCCTCCTCCGCTCTTCCGCGTCCTCCTTTTTTTCCTTCTCCCGCGCGCGCCTCGTTTCGCTTCTTTATACCGCGCCGAGAGAAGAATCGTAGCGCGCGATGGGGGAGCGAGGGGGAGAGAGAGGGAGCGATGGAGAGAGTGAGAGAAAGAGACGAATGGAGGAGAGGCGAAAAGACGTTGCTGGGGTGGCGAGGACGGCGACGACGACGCGCACTTTCCTCGCGTTTCACTGCACGCCGAGGAGTCGATCGGCCGCGCTCTGTTCACTTTGTTGTCGGGGCACTTGTACTGCCGTGTAGGCTACCTGCGCGCGCTGACGAGGGAGATGCACGAAAAAACAATTGTTTTCACGACGACGCAGGCAGGGCAGCAGCGTTGCGCACGCAGCTCGGCACCGCACTCACACACACATGCACGTGCGCTCGGCCGCCAGACGAAGGAGGTGGAGGTGGGCGCTAGGAGAAAAATACAATGGGACGAGTGCGCGGGACAGACGAGGATGGATGATGTATTATGTGGCGCAAAGCGCAAAGGCAAAGACTGGCTGTGCCGCTGAGCCTTGAAACACTTCGAGTAGGATGAGAGGAGAGCGCGAAACGCGGAAACCTTGACACCGCGTGGGAAACGCCAGGCGTCGTTGGCGTCGTCGACGCGGGACTTTACGAATCCTCCGCGCCGAGTCACCCGGTTTCGACTTTTTTTCACTTTTATAGGTGTAGCGGATTTCCATAAGAATACAGAGTATTATGTAAGATTACATTTTTTCTCAGATTTTGTAGATTTTTGCAATTATAAGGAGAGTGACGAGTATCGGAATTGTTCTGTGTGATATTCTTTGTTTGTTTTTTCTTTTTTTATGTTATTGAAAGCTATACCTTCGTTTGTTTAAGTAATTAAACAATGTATTTAGAAAACTGCAGATTGTTGTGGAAGTCATTTTCTTTTTTATTATAAAATAGAATTTCTTACATGCTATAATTTTATGATTAAAATTCGTAGTAGTCGATCGTTTGCATGTCGTGCATATTTATAAGTTTAATTCTCGTTTCATCTTTTTAAGATCGTTTTAAAGTGTTTTCACACTATTCTGAAGCCATTTAATTCGTTCTCTTAGTTTGCCATGCCACCAGGAGATTGTACGAGAAGTATAAAGTAAAACCGTGTACTTGAGAACCCAGAAAGATAAATATATACCACAAAAGTCCATATGGAAGATCCTGGTAACAATAAATTTTTTTATTTTATCTATTATTCAATCAGTAATAAAGAAAAATCTATTTCTTACCTGCCACAACTCTATATTTTCTTTTTCCCCAGTCGTCAGGAATTCATAGGTATCCTTAAAGTAATATATTGCAGCATACAAAATAGGTCCCACACCTAAAACTGCGATGCCGACCATGTACTGTTGTAATGTCTTAATTTTGTTTTTTCTAATTGCCGATAGACCAAGGAATGATATAAACAAACTTATGCACCATATGTACTCCCACCACATGGGCTGCAAAGAAGAATTATAAAATTGTAGCGGTTGGCTAGAGTGTTACAATTCATTGTCTACAAAACAATGCATTACCTGTGGTACTTGGAGCTCTTCTATTTCTAAGATAAATATATTCAAACGGTCTAAAATATCAGCTGACAATTTGGCCAGCATAACGAAGAAGAGTATGTAATGAAAAAATATACAGTATTTCAGTCTTGACTTGTTCATGGCACTGAAAAGTAAAATAAATCATCAACATAACAATCGAAAGTAAACAAGCAGCGTCGTATTGACGAAAATATCGTCGTTTGCATGTGAAAATATGTTAGGGACGAGGGTTTGATCCCCAAGGCGATGCAAGTGCAGCACATCCGCTCGCGCTAATAAACATTTTAACTTGGCGCTCATTGAATAACCATTTGTGCGGCGACTGATTTCTTTTCTCTTCCCTTGTCAATTGTCAATAACCCACCTAGTTTGATAATGCGTGGCGACTCGCTGCCTGTGTTGGAAATCGCTGCCATCGGTACCCAGGGCCTGCTGCATGGTAACTTTCGATGCCATCGCTCGCGCTCTGATCTTCTCTCAATCGTGGAGGCCGTACCGATGCACTTGTCAGATGAAAATATTCTTCCTAAAGACCGGACAGCTTTCGAAAGAATACCGAAATTCAAGGTAACGCATCCCACTGACTGACCGTTCGTATACTTGCAGTACTCAACTATTTTTAAACGTGTAACAGCGGTGCGCGCAGCTCGTGTCGTGTGGTAGACCTTCTCCTTATTGCCACGGAGTAGCTGAATTGCCGCTAGATCGTTAAATCGCTCTTGCAGAATGCCGGTTGATCGCTTCATTCTCCCCCGGCGGATCCCCGCTAAATTTATCGATCAGCTGTTTTTACAATGCGCCCGCACTGTCACGATATTTCGGCTCCTTTTACATTTATCCTGAGAAAGTAAACAAATTCTAGAGTTAGATTTTGGTTAACTCTTTGTATTAAAATAGTTTATTTAATATTTTACTTACATATTTAATTCTAAAGATCGAGTTTTATGCATGAATATAAGTTTCTGTTAAGATTTGCAATCTTTTGCACAGTAAACATCCCAGTAGAGTCGTATTTATATTTAAAGGATTAAAGATGAATGAATAACTTGTTATTAAGGGGATTTTATCACTGATTTAGGAACTTTGCCACCAGACGTCTCTATTGCTACTTGGAATGAGATAGTGCGGGTGTTTGCCAGTGCGAGCGGGCTTTCTACTTCATTCTTGTTCACGGATCTTCGATTTCCGTGCACCTGCAAAGTATTCGACACTTTGGGATTTTTTGGCTGCAACATCGTTAATTCCGTGCTGTAACAGTATCAACTTATTCCGAAAATGCTGAACCAAATCTTACGACCCGTTGCACGACGTGCCCTCCAGAGAGGTAACATACTTTCCGATTAACCGTACAAGTTATGTAATTCACTGTGCTTCTGCTACACCCTTTGCTTGTGTCCTCCCCTTCAACTTCAAAATACTGCAAAGAAATAAATTTACATTGTCAGTGTTTATACTAAGAAGTATTCAAATCTGCGAAATGTGCATCTATTTGTTGTATTTTTTTATCTAAGATTTGTTACTTGATTTTGTCATAATTCTCTTCAAATATACATTTACATATACATGTTGAGGTATTCTGTTAAAGATTGCACGAAATATCATTTACGAAAGCAAGATTTTCTTCTTATTTTAAAATAATTTGTCTTTTATTTAGGAACTCAAATTCGAAATGGTCATCACGACAGCTTTAAATATGTAACATTCGATGAGGCAACTGTACCTCAAGGTTCATGGAAAGAAAACTTTGAGAAGCAACAGAAAAAGTTTAACGCTCAACTGATTGCTGGAGTTGCAACTTTTGTTGTTACTTGCACACTTGTGAGTATACCTGTTTAAACAGTACTGTTCATTATTAACAGTATATAGCAATAAATGTTACAAATAATTATACATTTTTCAGATTAACAGATTTGAATTGATATACTTCAACTTCTCACCTCCTACTCCTGATCAGTAAAAAGTATTGTTATAGCTGAAATTTCTTAGATAATATGGCCAGATAATCTGTGAAATGAAAGATTAAAAAATCCAATTATTGTTTCATCCTAAAAGTGTGATGAAAATAATGGTTAACGATGTGCTTTCATCTTAATAAAAATGTATTTATAAAATAAAATGTTAATATTTCCCAAATGTAACCTGAATTCAAATATTGAAAGCTAAATCGATTTTATTCTGCATTTTAATAATTAATATATTAAAACAATTCATAATTATGCAATTGATTTTAAAACATTTCAATATTCAGTTTACGAAAAGATTATTTATGAATTATTGTAAAACAAATCTGAATATTTTAATGCAATTGATCAATTGTAAACTTTACTTGTAAATTCTTTTGTTATTACATTGGTCACTGAAAATTTAATTGATTACAATACAATTTTAGTTTAGTGTTTATTTAGTTACATATTTTTTCGATTAAATTGTGCGTTGGTAAAGCAAAGAGTTTTATTACCAGACATACGTAATATAGTAATACCACCGTCAGTGCAAAGCATAATACCAGAGATGTAGAGAGATTGCCAGTGGCGTTTTTTTCGCACCTTTTTCAGAACCCAGAGGCCACCAGAGGCG